>BRZM01002766.1:0-47901 GCA_033238685.1 Lates japonicus | reverse complement strand
AACAAGATAACAAAAACACATTTTGGATTACAACACAAGTAACACAACAATACATTCTCATAGGGTTTCCATTAGTTTTAGTATATTATATGACAAGATGGAAAGACAGTGATGGATGTGGATGAGTTTTACATTGTGTTTGTCATTGTCAAAAGCCCTTGTATTTGGTGCTATATTTTCTTTTTCTGGATTTCAGATGTTTTTATTGCGTCTATTCATTTATATAACTTGATAGTAGTAATTATTTTATCATTTATTACGGTTTTCTTTTAGCTTTCAATGTAATCATCATCATACCTGATTGTTGATGTAACTTATATCAATAAAGACAAATATTGTACTATTTAAAAAAGTCTCTAATCCCTTTAACATACATTTACTACATTGTACAGGTGATGGTGAATTGCTGGCGGTGTGATAGAAGGGTCCTGGAAGTTCAGGAGGAGAAGGTATGTTAAATCATGAACAAATTTTGATCTGAATGAAGGAACACCAAAACATTTAAATATTATTACCTTAAAATATAAAATGTTGTTGTTTAGGAGGCACTGGTGTGGGTGGCAGACCAGTGAGGTGGTGGTGATGGAGACGGCTTCAAGGTGGAACAAGGAGTCCCCATCATTGGAGCAAACAGGTATTTATATTTGGTGATTCATGCGGAGTTAAATACATATTAATGCAACATAAAGGTGTTAATTTATTTGCCTTTTGGGTATTTTGGAGTAATGTTGGGGAAATATGTTATGGGGAGAAAGAAACTTGCTGTTGTCTCAGCGCCCTTGTCTTCCCTTTCATGTTCTTTAGTACCTTTATAAAACAGGATCAAATGGGACCGAAGTTCCAGGTCAGTGTTTTTCATAGCCATGTTGTCTGTGAGCACTTTCTGTCAGAGTACATCTGTAGCTGTGTCACTGTCATTTGCCTTCTGTTTGTCAACTGGAATCCAAATCATTTAACAAAGATAAAATAAATTTGGTGGCAGGCTTGAAAGGACAGTTCCAGATATTAATTATTGAACACTGCCACCATGTAGCCATTATAAAATGCTATGTGTGTTTTACTAATTACCTCTAGTTTGAAGTTGATATATTCATTCTTGTTGTTTATTTATTTTTGCCTCACTGTTGGTGCTTTCCAAATTTAAATGATGAGGTTTCCGTGCACTTTGAAGATGCGAAACTTAACCACTCATCTCAATAACTTTACTTGTTTCCTTTGTATTTGAAATAACAGGACTACTTATTTTGTCCTCCTTATCCAGCAGGTTCCACTGGAGCTGTCCCTGGTAAGTTGCATAGAGTATCCTGAACAGTGGTGTTACTTGTGGAAGTTAATTTGGTTTATGGTATACAGTAAAGGGAATATGGATTTTGTGGGCATGGGCAAGATTTCAACATAAAAGCTAGCTTATATGATACAGTGGCATATCACGCTGTCACAAATGCTTTTATTTGATGCAGATCACAATATTTTTCCCACTTGAATGCTTTCACAGCTGTCACTGGTCATGCCTGTGCCTGAGAGTGAGTGTTTTCCTCACACCCACTGTGCATGGCAGTCTGACACTAAACTAAAACTACTTAAACTGGCTATAGGCATATTTGAAGATATCATCTTTTAGAAATGTAAACTGTTTCTGATATTAGCTCCCAAGATCATCTCTGTATCTCTGTCATTTACAGTTGGTGGCCGGGCTGTGACACCAAATTAAGTCGTAAGAAGCCTCCATAAACTGCTCAGTTAAGTATAAATATTGTCTTCAGGTTTCTCTGTGGGTATTTCTCTCTTATTCCAAACAGCTGGGACAGGTGTTGGTAGTAGGCTCATGGCTCATCAACAAAGCTTTTCCATCACCACAGGGGCAAGTCACTGAGATCACATTTTTCACCATTCTGATGTTTGATGTGAACATTAACTGAGCTCGGACATGTATCTGCATGATTTATGCATTTGCACTACTGCTGTATGACTGGCTGATTGAATAATTGCATAAATGAACAGGTGTAGAAGGTGCTTCTAATAAAAGTGCTGGGTGAGTGTACAGTGAGAAACACTTCTTCACCTCATACTCTCTAACTATTATTCCTGCTTGTGCTTCTGAGATGTTTTAATATCATATAGTTTCTATAATCACTCTGCAGAGATGTTGTGACTGAAATCAAGGAAGAAGCTTCTGACTTTTCCATTCATTATAGTTTCTTTTCAGTTCTGGTGGTGATGTCTCTCAAAGCGGGACACTGCCGGAGCCATACTCTTAAACCCCCAGGTGAGACAAAAATCTAGTTCACAATTAAACACGGTTTACAAGTAAATACTATATGAGTTCCACTAAATAGCTACCAATCAAACTCTATTAGACATTAAGAAAAGCAAGTGTTGCCTTTCCACTCCTTTAAGCACCCACCTTCAAAGCCCCATCAGTCTCATACCACTCATATGTTTCAGAAGTTATGTCATTTACCCAGGCGTGGAAGGAGAGGTGACAAAGTTTGCAAATCACATACCAGGGTTGGTACTCTTGGGTTGGATGTAATAATTACTGATGCTGTTCATGGTTCCAGTTTAACCCTACGGTGAAATACAGGTCTGGTGTGCCTGTACTTTGTCTGCAGAGTCCCCAGAGGTGACACACCAGGTGAAGGAGATGGAGAGGAAGTCTGATGAGAGAAGTGGCTGAGACCAGGAGGGTGGAGGGTCCCTACAGTCGGGAGAACAGGAGGAGGGTTTTGGGTGTGAAGAGAACTAGTCCTGCTACTGGAACAGGTTGGGCCCAGTGCAACTGGTGGAGTGGAAACACTAAACACCCAAAGTTTAGATCCCTAATTCAGTATCATATACAATATAAAAAATCTAACACTGTAACAAAAACTGGTCCCTGTCTGACTGTGTAACTGTTTGGTACTATAAATGTACAGACCTGATGGGGACACGCGCGAAGGCGGGAGCTGGTCCTGGAGGAGTTGGAGCTGGACCTGGAGGGTTGGGCTGATTTGAGGAGCAGTGCAGGGGTGCTGGGCTGGACCTGGAGGTTGAGCCCGGTTACTGGGTGTGGGGCACAGTCACCAGGGGAACAGACTTGGCCTGCTGGCTAGTGGGCCTGGTGGGTAGGAGCAAGACTGGCCCAGAGAAAAAGTGAGTTGCTACAATGTTCCATCCATACCTTTTGCACATACAATGACAAATTCTGTATTTCACACATAGGTTGGTGCTGGGCGACTGGAGTTTACAGGTGCTATTGCCTTCCACTGTCCATTGTGCCACTGACCGCTGAGGTACTATTTTCTGGGTGCTCGTTACCCAACTGCAGTTCTGGAGTGGGACAGGAACAGGAAGCCAGGCAAAGGTTCTATAAGCACAGGACTAACGTTGTCTTCTGGCGGATGACTTCCGGCAACAGAGAGGTGTATGATCTGTTGTTTTATCTTTCTGTAACATATGGAACTCTTTGGGCAGGAGGCCAGGGTGGGCGGACCTGGCGGATTATGGGTGCAGTAGCTGGTACTGGTCAAGGGGTTATGGTACAGGACCAGGCTCTGAAACAGCCCAGAGTGTGGTACTGGACTGGAGGCTATGGAGGCAGGCGTTGGTCCTGGGAGCTGGGCACTGGAGGTTGGAACGCTGGTCCTGGAGTTTGGGAGGTGTAGGAACAGGAGTAGGCCCAGTGGGTTGAGAGTGGTGGTGGACTGGGGGGATATGGTGGTGGTGTGGGTCCTAAGCATGTTCACCTCCATGAAATCCTATATAATTAATGTAATAATAATTAAATAGTTAAGTTTCAGATAGAAAAGAGCACATCTCATTTAAGTAGCATGGAATTTAAATATTGGTTGATAAGATTTATTTTATATGCTCTGTCCTGCAGGTTCAGATATGGCACAGGTACAGGACTGGAGTACTGTGCTTGCGGAACAGGCTCACCAAAAAGTAAAGACAAAATTAACAGATATTCAGGTAAACATACAGATACAAACAGAGAACTGAAACTGAACAATATTTGTTTTGGGTTATGGACCAGGTGGAATTGGTTTCTGGTCCAGGAGGTTTAATACCAGGTGGTTTTGGGCCTGGTGGTGCAGGGACAGGAACTGGGTGGTGTCGGAACCAGACAGGTGGCTTTGGACCCAGTGGTGTTGGCTGGGACCAGGTGGTTTCTTGGACAGGTGGTGTGGCACAGGACCAAGTGGTTTTTTGGACCAGGTGGTGTTGGAACAGGACCAGGTGGCTTTGGACCAGGTGGTGTTGGAACAGGACCAGGTGGTGTTGGCTGGGACCAGGTGGCTTTGGACCTGGTGGAGCAGGGACTATTCCTGGTGGAGGTCAAGGACTGGGAGCAGAAAATACCCAAATCAGGTATAATGATTGTGTATTTCAACATTAACAACTTTTAATAATATTATGTTTAAAAAATGTTCAGGCTGTTAACTCCCTCTGGCAGGCTATGGATCGTCCTCACTGGGTGCTTAACTCAAGGTGAAACTTTTTATTTTAGTTTTAGTTTTTTTATCACCTTTAAAATGTACGATTTTTAAAAATCTCTTTGTAAATGATAATGAATGTTATGTTCGTCTTTTATGCTGGCACTTGGGCCTTACTTGATGGAACAGGTACTGGACCCACCAGATATGGGCCTGGTGGGTTTTTGGGCCTGGGCGTTGGACCAGGTGGTGCTGGAACAGGAGGCTTGGACCAGGTGGCACTGGTACAGGAGGCTTTGGACCAGGTGGCGCTGGAACAGGAACAGGAGGCTTAGGACCAGGTAGTTGCCGGTACAGGAGGCCGGACCAGGTGGAGCTGGTACAGGAGCTTTGGACCGGGTGGGCTGGTACAGGAACAGGAGGCTTTGGACGGGTGGTGCTGGGTACAGGAGGCTTCGGACCAGGTGGCGCTGGTACAGGAGGCTTCGGACCAGGTGGTGCTAGGCCTGCAGGAACAGGAGGCTTTAAGGACCAGGTGGTGCTGGAGGACAGGAACAGGAGGCTAGACCAGGCAGGGGCAGGATTAGGAAAGAAACCTAAATCTGATGATTATGATCATACAGGTGCAGCAATAAGGCTGGTGGGATACAAATGATGCCTATTTGATTGTATGCTAGTGTTAACAGAACATTATTTGGAAGTGCATTTCTCATCCTTTTTTCCAGGTTATGGAGGGCAGAATTGTATTATGGAACGAAATTGTGAGGAGTTTGAGTTAGGATTACGGATTTATGTGATATTTATTTTATTTTAGTTGTATTTAACTTGCAATACATTCTCATTTCCACAAGAGATCTGGCCAAAATGGCAACAAGATGCATATAACAGTACAAAACACAACAAAACAAGACCCAAGAGACGTAACACCTAATAAACTGTCAGCTGAGTGCCATTTTGCTTACATATAGTTGTGCTGTTTCTGGCAGGAGCACTAGGAGGAGGTGTGGGAACTGGTCCTGGTGGAGTAGGGAGCTGGACCTGGAGGTTATAGCCTGGAGGGATATGGTCCAGGTGGTGCTGGTTTTGGCCCGGGGTGCTGGACCTGGTGGCTTTTGTGGCCCAGGAGGTGCACTGGAACTGAGTGGCTTTGGCCCAGGAGGTGCTGGAACTGGTGGCTTTGGCCCAGGAGGTGCTGGACCTGGTGGCTGGCCCAGGAGGTGCTGGAACTGGTAGCTTTGGCCCAGGTGCTGGAACTGGGCCAGGGGTTTCTAGACCTGGGTGGGGCTGGTGGATATGGACCTGGTGGCCAGGCACTTGGGACAAGCCTCCTAAATCAGGTTATGGCTCAAATCATTGGGTGGAACTGGCTATGGACCAGGTAAAGTTATGATCATATAAATATTTAATTAGAAAGTTTTGATCATTACTAATAGCAGCAGTTCACCAGGTTCATATTGTTTGCTGGAGACTGGCCCCATACCAAAGGAGACTGAGGATGAATTCTTTCATAACAGACCGTTAAATTACTTTGAGTTGCCAAGGAGTTTTGAAAAAACAAGTGTGATTAAATGACTCCTGACTGTTCAAATACCTTGTTAGTTTTAAGGTGGAAACGCTCTGACCGTCTGAGTTGCTCACTCGGTCATATGACATTCGTCACTCAGAAGAAAGGCGTGTAAACAGCGCAGAAGTAGAGGCCTGGTCAGAATAGCGAGAGCCCATAAAATTCAACCTGTTATATGTGCCATTTATGGTCATTAAAATTTCATGTGGCTAGAGTCTTGGTGGTCTCCTTTTATGACCTGAATTTAATCATATTATTAAATAAATAACTTGGACTAGTTCTTAATAAAGAATGTGATGTTATGTAGAAAATAATACTGACTTCTATTTATATTTATATTAGAGGTTTGTTGAACACACAGCTGAACACAACAACATACAAAATACTTGAGTCCTTGTTCCATGTCTATTTCATCTGGTTTCTTTATTTGTTGCTTTGTTTTCCTTTTATGCTGCTTACTGGCAAGAATGTATTTATTGTATTTGTCATTTACATAATCTAATATATACTGCCAGCCACCTGTGTTCATCAATTGTGGGTAGGAGGAGCTTCTGGTGCAGGAACAGGGCCGTATCAGTGGGCCTGGAAGTAAGTTTCACAATTCAAAAAGAAAATTAACTAAAGAAAACATACAACAGATTAAATAAAAAATAATGACATTTACTTGCTACAACTGTACAATGATCTGTCAGGTGTTATTTTTGTAAAATGTAAAATGTATCTATCAAAAAGAAACAAAGTGAAACCTTTCTGCTGTCCTATGGATATCTTCTAGGGCTTTTAAGCACTTGACTGATTTCTAAATGTACATACTTCACTCACCTTTTCAGGTAGTGTAGCAGGAGGTGCAGGAAGTCCTGTTGGGCCAGGCAGGGCAGGAGGGTGGGCGGCTTACCAGGTCAGTTTCAATGAAGCACTGACCAAAACACAGAACACTAATGTCAGAGGATGATAATTACAATTTTATTTTCAGTTTGAAAACAAATGCCTTACAGAATTCAGACCACTGCACTGTAAACACCTTACCTGCTTACTGGTGAGTCTGGTTAATTCACAGGCTGTAATGTACCCATTGCTCAGCAGAGGGCGCTGGACCTGGCTTTGAGTGGGGCAGCTGGTGGAGGCTATCCCAGGTAAGACAAGCACTTTGTCGCTCTCCATACCCTGATACTCAGCAGAGTCTTTGAAATGATAAACAATACATTTTAAATATTGATAAACCTTAGGGATCAACACACATGGTTACATGCACCAGAATTAAAATAAATAAATAAATAAATAAAAGGTCTTGAATGGTGAATGTTTGGCATATTTTCATTACGTGTCACTGCTAAGGAAACAGCAATAGAATCGTCGACATCAGATGTTTATTCAGGTTTGTCTTTTCTGTTATTGTTCTCTAGGATGTCTGAGGGGCTGGGCAAAAATGTAAGAAAATTCACCGTCCTTTCTCTTCACACACATATACTCACCGGGCGCTATTAGAACACCATATTATTACTTGCTCTCAAAGCAGCCTCGTTCTTTTGTGGCATGGTTTTAATAAGCTATGAAACTTTCTTGGGTTTTGTTCCATGTTTACATCAATGCATCTTTTGTCGTTTCTTTTGTAACCTCCTGTAAAATGTTATCCTGATGGATAACCATAATGACCTACATAAAGGCAATCACCCAGTATTTTCCTTGTTTCTTAAAAGCAACTTTTAACATTAGTTTTAGCCAGACTTTTTATTTTCAATCAGCTGTTTGATAAATTAAGCCATGTATGCTATATCACTATGGTTTCAGAACCTGTTTTTTTTATCCACATACTAACTTTCCTTTACTTAGTTAGTTTTACTTTTACTTGCTTACTTTTACTTTTACTTTTTCTAACTTTCATTTCACTTACTTTTGTCTCTTACAGCCAAGGCACGAAAGCAGCCAAATATGCATGCATGCAGGCACCTTACTGGGATCAGGGGCTACAGAGGTAAATAATACATTGTTTCTTTTCCAGTAGCTGTGTCTATACACTTTATATAAAACATTGTGCTAAATTTGTAAGTCAGTCAGCTAAGAATTTCCATATTTCACATTCATCAGAACTCTCAACAAAGTCTTCCCTCCCTTCTAGTTTAAATGGCTACATGATGAAATATTTTTACACATTGTGGTTACTTCCTCTTATACTGCCACTGGCATAAGTAATAATCTCTACACTTGGAATTCTTCCGTCACTAGGAGCAGCCTCTAGTGTAAAAGCTCCCACTATATTCTCTGAATTAATTCGATATATACATGAAAGGTTTCTACAAGTACCACATTTAAACTTTTTTCACATGGTCACACAGGAACACTTCCTACAACAGGAACTCAAACTGAGATGGTGTCACTGTCAGGCGATTCTGACCACAGTGCTTATTAGTGTTAGTGTTGACTAGATTTAAATGTTTTTAGTTTGATGTCGTTGTATGAATTTATTGCTTTACAACCAACAAATCCTTCTATTGCTCAGATTTACCCAAGGTGGTAAGAAACTGTGTTTCGTGAACTAACTTAAAATATTTTACAGTGAGATTTTCACTTTTTTGTGTGTCGAGAGACTAATTTTCTGGGGTCCTCTGGTGTTTAGGTGCTGGCTGTCAGGGGTGAATACTGCGGCCGAAGGAGGAGTGAATACCAACGAGTGACCTCATTAAAACAACAGTGGTGCTACTGCATGATCCCAAATTGTAGATGTCTAAAACCTGCCATGAAGCTAAAGCTTCCTTTACTCCACGTTACCTTTTCATTTCTTATATTTTATACAAAGGGTCTCTTTTCAAAAGAACAGTGTTCAACTTGTTAGAAACTCTGTTGCAGGCAGAGTGGTGAAATGCATCCTTGTCATGTGGATAATTGAGCGATGGTCAAAAATTAAAAAATATTCACCATTTCCAAAAAGCACAAATTAAAAGTAAGTCCGTATGGGAAATATTTGTTATATGAATCATCTTGTCACCCTCTGGAATCGAACCTCAGGCTGAGAACCACTGAAATAAAAATTTTAAGTTGTGCTATAATGTGTTGCTTGTGTTGTTGCGTTTGAACATCATTTGTGTTTCCTGTACAGAAGTTAACACCATGATCCTCTGGGTGAAGACCGAGACTCCTCAGGGCAGCTCCTTCCAGACCTGTCTGCATTCTTTGATGACACAAGTTTTTTTTCATGCCTTCTCCAATGCACATTTTATCGAGTTAGACTGGATTTTCCTTAGGTCTGCAAGTGTACTGTTACCATTTCATGTACCAAACTCTGGTTAGTCACCGTATCCAGCAGTGTATGCGGACAGAAACAGATAGCTACTATTTTGGGCAACTGCTGAACAAAGGGACTCTTAGTGGAATTTTTTCATGGTGTGGTGTTTTGACCAGCCTCTATCCCCAGTCCCACGAAAAGCAGTCACATGTTCATTTCAACTGTCTCAGGCCTCGGCAGTACCAACAAATGTGGAGCTGGGGTCAGCAGCAGATCCTTCCCTTGATTCACAACACTATAAAGGCGATGTTTTATAGCTACATGTATACAAATTTGGTTTATGCATATTTCATATTTCATTTTAGGATGTATTTATTGCAAGTATACAGTGTGGCTTAGATTTGACTTAGATAGCTGTTACGAAGCTTGTATTAAAACCAAATGTGAGGTAATATGATTTGAATACGATATGTTTAAATGACATCTGAGGAAGCCCGATTACTGTGTTTTCTTTCTTTTTGGATGTACCTCTGCTTCTTACTGTTGGAAAATTATTTCACGGTTACTAGTGATTTTAAATTATGCTGAGAAAAAAGCAAAAAGCTGTTCTTCTCTTCTTAGTCTCATTTCGACTTCAAGTGAATTAATACAGTATTAAATATTTTGTGTGTGTGAGTTTTAACAGTTTTTAAAGTTGTATTACTATGATACATACAAGTGCTTTATTTTCTACATTGTCCTTGAATGTGTGCTGAATCACACTGTGGGCTGTGATATCATTGCGATAAAAATGTAACTAGGCTTACATTTGTTGTGTCTCTATCATGTAGCTCAACGTGTGTTTTTAACATCTGTGTTTTTTATGTGGCCTATAGAAACTGTGCACTTTTTGTATACTTTCTGACAATACTTTCTAAAATAAAGAGGCGACCAGTGACAACTGTTCCAGGTAACTGCTGCTGCACAAACATTAAAATGAGACAGTAAGTAAGGAGGGTTTAAAGGCAATGAAGGCTGCACCCACTGTTGTAGTTCTAATAGACACAGTTAGGCAGAAAGAAAAAGAGCAACAACTTCTGCCTGGGCAGACTAAAAAAGTTTCGGTAGCAGTGTCTTCATGGTAAGTCATACTGAAACTAAGTAAATGAGTGAATAGTGAAGTACATACTACTACTTACTTCACAACAGAAAAACTAGAATTACAACTGAGCCACACTGAGACAAACACAGATACTTAGTATATTACATGTTTTCAAGACAGACAAATGCTTTTAATTCTGTTGTTTTGTTGGTTTGATGATGTTTTGCATACAAACAACTGTTTCTATCAGTTTGCATTTGTGTGCTGATATAGTTACCACTACCATGAATTATGGTCTACGGTCTGGACACCCTATAACCAATAAGAGCAGTAAATGGACTGTACTTATGGCACTTTTCTAGTCTTTTAGAGCCCTCAATGCTTCACACTACAGATCACATTCACCCCATTCACACATTCCTTACACAGCACATGTATATACAAGTGCTTTCTGTCACATTCCACACATTTCACACACCGATGCACACATACATTTGGGGTTCAGTATCTTCCCAAGGTCTTGGCATGTGCAGACACAGAGGGAGCCGGAATCGAACCACAAGCAGCAGCCTTCTGATTGAGTGGGCGACTAGCCTCTGAGCCACAGCCCGTCCGAGCAGTCTACTGATTCAGTTATTACTCTAATTTCAGCAAAACAAGCCATGAAACCACTGCTCCACATGGATAATCTGAGAGGATCTAAACTGCTTACTGAACAGTAAAAATGGTTTATTTCTTCTGATTCTGGGCTTGTTGCACTTTAAACTTAGATTCTTTTCGTCTTTGTTTGTTGTGTGTGATGAATAGGGCGGCTTTACTGCTGCAGAGATCAGGACAGTGCAGTAATTGGGGCATTCATAAAGAGATTATGCCCGTGCTGGTGGAACCTGGCTCCAGTCCAAAACACACGGGCTCACTTGCAGCTCTCCACAGCACTTCTGGGAAAACAAGACTTATATCAACTCATTAACACTCTCCTTGTTCACAAGGTGTAAACAACTCTCCCACACTCTTTGGACTCTGAAGGAGTGTAACCATATCTATGAAGGTCTACACTAGAAGGAATGGGAGGGTGGAGCAGAACTTCTTCACTGGGAGTAGGTCTGTTTTTCCCGCAATACCATGAGAGACTGGCCAGCTGGTGTCCAAGTGAATTCAGAGCTTTTCTCCACACAGCTACTCTACTACACATTATTAGAGGAGACTTTCTTATACCCAGGAAGCCTCTGAGCGCATGGAGAGAGATTAAAACAGTAAAGACAACACTGCTACCGAGCATGAAGTTAACAGACGCTTTCTAACTGATTGGATTGTCTCTGGTGACTTGATTGTCTATCGGTGAGCCTGACAGGACAGGAGTAATGTCACGGCGGGACCAGAAGGTTTCGGAGAGGAATACATGAAAGGACGGTAAGAGCCACTGTTGGTGATGAGATGTTGTATGTGCGAGTGAGGAAAAGAGGTATGAAAAGAGCAGGTGAAAGTCCAGTGAGGAGAATCAAAGAAAACTAGCAGTTCAACATCTGCGATACTTCCTCAAACAGAAGTCTGTTGCAACAAACAGATAAACAGATGAGCAAACCCTACTTTACCCCAGTCTTTTGTACTTTTCATCAGCTGGAGTATTTGTGGAAGCTAGTTTAGCAAACCATAACAATAACAGAGCAACATTACTGCCTTGTCAGGTTTTGAAGCAATAACAGTACAATACATAACTACACTGTTTATTTTGACCCCTATTTGTTTGCCCTGCCAACAGCTACTCTTCCTCAGGGTCTATATTAAATCATATACAGATTTAAACTCAAATGCTCACATTTAAACCACATACAAGAACACTATTGAGACAATATCCACTGCCTTTTAAGACAATACAACTGGATGAAAAACAAATGTTTCAGTTTATAAAGGCTACAGTTTTTTTTTTTGTAAAGGAAGTCCCCTGCAGGAGCGTCACAGAAAGAACAGGAGGAAACCATTGCAGGAGAATACGTGATTTGGCTCTTAACATTTGACCTCAGTTAATGTCTGACATCCAGCGAGCATGTTTGTTTATGCACCTAAGGTGTATTCCGCAGCTCCACTTTATTAACTGGGGCAGATCTCAGAACAGAGAATTGGTTCTATGAATGGCCGAATAAGAGTAAGATGCAGTACAAGCCACATGGGGAATAATTTCAGTACAAGAAACGAATGTATGAGGAGTAGGTGGCAGTAGAGCAGAGAGAAGACAAATTGTCTGGGTATATACCTGTGCTGATGCCAGGGTTTTCTCACAGCAGATGTTAGAAGTGGAATCACAGATGTGAGGCTGAAAGGTTCCCGTCCGTCATGGCACAATAGCAAAGACAGGAGTTAAAAATAAACCTGCAGCTGTCTGAAGGTTTTGTGCATAATTATTTCCTCAAGAGATCTATTGGTCACCTCTCGCTCATTTAGCAATTGCTTCCCACTGGTACTTTTCTCTCCCCAGCATCTGTAAAGACTTATGACTCAGTTACGTGTGCTACTGTGTTTAATCTCCTGAACTAATGTTTCCTACCAGCTATAGTATCAATCAGGTAAAAAAAAATACAGATATATTATTCTCTGTTAACAAATAACGCACAAAAGATGTAAGTAACATTTGAAATTAAAGAGAACTACTTCCAACCAGGACCATAATTATTACCACTTTAAGTTTGTACAACAAGATTTAAGGCTACACTTGTGACACAATTAACTTCTTCCTAATGTATTCGAAAGAAGCCTGACTGATAAAGGTTGACTGATGACGGTGAAATGTTTGTCTCTTACATTGGAAAAGTAAAGTCTTTCCCTCCATAGCTTCAGTCACAATAGTGAGTCAACCTTTTCATTCCCTATTGTAAGAGCAGCATGGCATTTACAGTAGAGGCTGGGAGAGAAACATGGAGCTGTACTCTGTCCAGAGTCACCTCCCACTCCTGCTGCCTGCTGTAGTGCTGGAGAGAGAGATAAGTGAGTTTTTATTGTGCATGGGTATTATTCTACATCCACTTTTAGCCAGGACCACTGAAAGTTTCAGTTTGCGAATTTTAAAAGGACTAGATATTGAATGTGCTATGTTGCATTTAAGGAACTAGCAGGTTTAAGTAACTATAATGATAATATTTAGATCTATTGCAATCTGGGTGGTGTGCCCTAACATTTAAGTTATAGTGTTTCTGTGAAGACATACTGACTGACCAGTGACCCTATGAGTAGTCGCTTTTTGTAAAGAGCTCTGGAATTCTCTCAATTATCAAGGTCGACACTATCCAAAGGTTTCTTCGATTCCAACTACTGAATCTACTGTAAGTCCAGTTGCAGTCGATTTAAGTCAAGTCAGTTTTATTTTATATAGTGCCAATTCACAACAGAAGAATCAGGCACTGTACTGAATTAAACCTTCTCCAGGTACACACTGACACTCTTTGTCACGGTGACGTGACGATTTGATATTCATGTGCATCATTTCAACACCACCTGCAGTAGAATAACTTTAATTTCCCCTACGTGTGCTGGACAAACAGCGGCAGCTTGATGTCTCAACTTCAACATGACTAATAAAGCATCACGACTGCCACCCCAACACACGCAGGGTCAATCAAGTCCAGAGGAAAGGATCTGGGTGTCAGTGACACATACTGTGTGTTTAAAATAGGCTAAACTGAAAATTATTTATGGTCAATGACCTGGAAGTGTTCTACGTGATCTGTGAGATGATCTAACAGGTGACTTTCCTCAAGTGTCTGTTCCATCACTTTGATGAGGCTCATGTTACTACTTGCACTTGTACTGGAGTGTGTGTCTTACAGTCCTACCCAAATCTTCATTTTCTCTTGTTTCTTCTTACTGCCAGCTCATTGTTGCATGTCCTCTCTCTCTCTGTTTCCCTCTTTTACTGTAGGTGTTGTAGATGTGGCTTATCCTGTCTCACGGTACTATGAAGGAAAGGGACAGCTCTACTGTAAGAAGCACTACTGGGCCCGTTATGAGCACTGCCTGGCTGCAGGAGACCATGTAACAGGATATTATGATCATTAAATGCTTTGTGATCAAAATGGAGGGTTAAAAGCTTTGTACAGCAAAACATTACAAGACTACATAAGAGGAAAGCCTCATTTCCTGAGTAGTTTTTTCGCCTCTAGTCTTTATGATGTTATTAACATCCCATTGTAATTAGTCACAAAATCACAGTTAAAGACCCAACAAACTGTCCTGAGCCAAAGTCACTTGGCAGATAATCCTCCTTCTGTTTTCTGCTATTCTGATCCAAACCACTGAACTCAGCCAGTAGCCAATTGGTGTTAGTTGATGTGCCAGTTTAAAAATAGCTGCTTTATTGATCAGTCAGAACCTGATTGTTAAAGAAGAGCAACAAGTGACAATGCAAATATCCATTATATGTACATTATGTAATATTTATAGATTAGAAGTGTGGACATGATCCGTATTACAAAATCTCAACATGTTAACAAGCTTTTAATGCATAAAGTCTTCCTGCTTCTTGGTTTCCTCTATTATGAAAATAGCGTTTTCCCCACCTTTAAAGGGAGGAAATCCTCAAAACATCCTGACACTACAAGGCCTTGACACAGGAATGTACAAAAGAACTCTTGTAATTCAGGAGCTGGATGTAGCTATTCATGTCTGACCCCAGATGTCACGTGTACAAAACCAATATTATTCCCTTAGCCGATTCATTTGTATGTTTGAGCCAGACTGCCTCCTGCCATAAACAGGTTGCTTTCTGGAGAACAAGTACCACCCTAGATACTTCACTTATATGAACTGCGATATATTCATTGGATGGAATTTTCTACATCGTCGAACACACCAAACTCGTAGTAAGTTCGAGCAGAAAGGAACATTGACAAATGCTGGATGTGATAGATTGAAAATGTACAATTACTGTTCATACAATTTTCTGATACTAATGTGTCTTTATTTCATTTTGTTATATCATATTTTTCTACTCTGCAAGCGTACTGTTTCCGTCGGTGTAGTATCAACTGCAAAGATATTCTCCACTCACCAGAGTCCCCATGGGTAGGCTGGTGGAGCTTCCCCCTCATGCAGTTGGTAGGCCAATTTTTGACTGTGATCACGGACCTCAGCCAAGACAAAAGTCCTCTACGTCACTGTGACTGAGTGGGTTTCTGTAAGCCCAAAAAACGGTCCAACATCCCCTTCCTCTTTTCTGTCTTACTCCTGTCCTCCATCCAAATTAAGCTTATTGTCACTCTCCCCTTAGGTTAGACTCAACTGTCCTCAGCCCAGACCTGCTGTCTTCTGTCACACTGGTGATCAGTGCTGGGGTCCTTGGCATTCCTGGCCATAACATTTCCCCAGATGAGGTAGGCTTCAAGTACCTCCTGATTTAGTAATATGTCAGTGGTTACCTCACAGCCTCCACAAAACATTACTTAATAAGTAATTCTGAAACCACAACATAACCACATGTCAGCGCCAATATTTCTCCTCCGGATACACTGTGTGATCGAGGACACAAAGCAGACTGATTGACCATTAGACACAACCCTGGGCTCCAGATGACCACCTTCATTCCAAACGGTCAGAGGACAACATCATCCCGTCGGCCCTGCGTCCGTGACAAACCGCTCCAACCTTACAAACTCCCGAGTCTAGGAAGAGCCAAGTCAGGGAGGACACGGATGAACAAATTAGGATGAGCCACTCACCACCTCGGCATCAAGGAACCACTGGAGTGCGATCAAGACACATCCTGTAAGCCACTGGAATACTTTGATGTGCCCCCTTTCTCTTTTTTCTAAGTCTTCCTTTTTCTTCCCAGGCGCAGCTATAGTATAGATAAGTGTCCTCTGTCCCTGGAGGACTGCCACTTTTATCTCAAAGGAGAGGCATGGTTCGCTCAGAGTCTCGCGTGGACCTGGGCGGACCCGCATCTTTGGTCTTCAGACCTCATCCATGGAGAAGTGCTTGAGGCTGCTTTGGACAGGCTGTCAAGTACATTGTCCCCCTTCCTTTTTGATGGATGACCTCCTCAAAACCTTACACAACTGTTATGCCTATAGCTTTCCTTCTTCTGTAAGACTGATTTTTGACAAGCCAACTTGTCTGTTAAGGTAACACATCGAGGAGACAGGGAGGTGATGGTGATGAAAAGGTTGATACGTTTGATGAAGAGACACAGAAGACTTTCTTAAAGGAGGTATGGTAGTGGTCCTTTTAGGGACTATAGAGCTACAGAAACCACAGCACATATTAAATCTATATGTGGAAGATGGCTGCAAAAACTGGTTTATTAATAATATTCCTAGCACAAAGTGAGCTATCTTGATACACCTACCGAGCTATTTTCTTGATGCTACAATGTCATGATTAACGTTTACTATGAATTTGTCCGAGTGAAGGTGATGCGCTGTCTAGATCATCCCAACGTTCTCCAAGTTCGTGGACTTGTTTTAAAGACAAACGAATAAACTTTGTCTCTGTATAGTACATCCAGGCGGCTCTCTCAGAGAGACCATCATAAGGATGGTAGGTTACAATAATTTTTATGTTTCCTCATGAGCACTTTCCAAATTATACAGACATTGTATATTGACCACAATCCTTTGTAAGTAGGACAAAGGACTCCCTGGAGTACAAAAGGTAGAGTTGCCAAGACATTGCAGCTGAATGGTGAGTCTTTCTGATCAATACTCCCAAAAATAAAGATTAAATACAAAATCATCCTTCATTTTGCCGCTTTATCTAATGTATACAATACCTATAATACAAGGCCTAATACACACTCCATAGATATTTATCCACGAGATCTAAACTCATTCAACTGCCTGGTCAGAGGTAAACAAGTGGTCCCATCACATTCAATTTTTCATTTCATTTTTTTTTTATCTTGTTAGATACATTACATTTTACATACATTTTTCTTGCATACATAATTGAAGTTTCTCAGAAAGCAAAAAGAGGTCAAAACACCACTTCAAGTAGCATGTAGAAATACTTTTAACTATCGTCAGACCAACACCTTTCAGCTTGTGGCCTTTGTTAGGATCATTCATGAAGACCACAAGCAGAATGTATTGTCTGACAATAAAGATGTTCCTGGAGTTTTGACCTCTTCATTTCCCTCCTCCATGTGTCCTGAGTAACTGAATTTGTCGCGAAAATTCCCTAGTGGTTTCTATAAGGCTGCCAAAGAAGCCGCTGGGTTTTATAGGAAACTTGATCTGTGACTTTAAAGCAAGCAGACCACCAAAACATCACTGTGTATTTGATCTTTTCATATAAAAACAATGGGCATAACTCCTTCATTAAGTGTTGTTCATCATTTCTTTCTCTCTCTCTGTCTTTTAGAACCAGTCTGTGGTGGACAGATTTTGGACTAATGAGCCCAGTGATGCAGGAGAGGAGCCAGGCGAACCTCTTATGGATCGGCCTCCAGGGGAGCCACTGTCAGAGCTTCGTGGAGGCTGTTTGGAGGAAATGATATGCTGTGGTAGAAGCCCCTGGATGTGGCCCTGAGATGATCCACGGTGAGTGCACAAGATTTCAGGTTTAGTGTTTATCTCTTCACGACATATGTGTGAGATTCATGGATTTAAATAAAGTGCTATACATGAGCATTGGTTTGAAAGCATGGAGTTAAATATACAAATATCTACAAACTTTCTGAACAATTGCTAACTTCTTTCCTCTTATTTAGTGATGATAAAAGTGCTGCAGTGTGGTAAAATATTCAAAAGGGGGGGACTCCTTAGGAGATCTGAGACTACAACAAGGTCCAGTAGTAGTGATATAATAAATACTGATCTTTTATTTACTCAGGAAGGAAAACCTGCGATGAAAGAGGTAGACATAACACTTGGTATCATGATATGTGGTAAAACATCTAAAACTATCCTAAAAATATTATGCACTTGATTTAAAATTCAAAATGTGGTGTATTCAAGGTTTAAAAAAAATTCTATTTTTATTTCATATTTCTATTATTCCATCTTTTTTGCAATTTAGAGCTGCCTATGAATATTATCTTTCTGTCTTTCTTCAGATATTAGGCAGAGTGAGTGCTGACCCGACTTCGCCCCGGACGAATGACTTTGGGTTAGATATGCTGGTTTCCTGCAGCAGTACTACCCTGCAGTGCCTCAGCCTTCCTGCCTCGGCTGTCTCCCACTGTGACATAGACGCTGATAAACGGTATGACTATACAACTGCAGACCCTACATTTCTATGAAGCCAAATATAAGCCATGCAAATATTGCACAGTACAGCCTCTCATTACTGCTTACTTTGATTTTCCTCTTTTCGGTCTGCTTTTTCAAAGCTGGAGGTTATGGAGAACCTGCTGATGCACCTAGACATTGAGTACCTTGCACAGCTCTGAGTTGAGCAGCTCTCTAAAACAACCTGGAATCACAACGCTGGGACAACATCCAGAGTTCATGAACAAACTCCTGTTCACAACCACAAGACAGAGCCCTGGCCAGACAATGCAAATAATCACACAGAGTCTAATCATCTCACTCAGGCCAAGATAAGACAGCATACCTGACCTTACGGTCACTCGGACGGACAGCAAAACCATGGGATGACCATGGCATGAGGACTGAGCAGGTCCACTCCTGTTTGAAGAGAGATATGAACCACTCACAGGTGAGAGCCAGTGTTGGGACTATGACAGATGCTGAAACCTGTAACATAAACCACTCGGACGAAAGCATCCAACCACGAATTTCGCAGTCACTGCAGGACAGCAGCTCGGAGCTAGACCAATCTAACATTTTGGGAGGACAAGCAGAGGTGTTGTGGGACAGATCTACAGAGGACAGCTCTTTTCTCTCTGATTGTGTTTAATTTGATGGTGAGAGATGACACATCTATAAAAGCTAGTTTGAAGATATTAGACTTTATAGATACACTGGTGCCTTCTCAAACTAATAAAGGAGAAGAACTGGAAGAATTATAAAGCTATATGTTGAGGGACTAATGCATGGACAACCTGAGACATTAAACCAATGAATACAGATTCATTTTATATCCAAGTAGTAAAATGTGTACGCTTTATTGCCTAGCATTCATCTTAGTCATATTGCTCTGAACCCATATTTAAATGGTTTGACTAGAGCTCAGCTGAAATACTGGAATTAGTTTATGCCCATATTGACATTTGAGGTTCAGAATTGAATGCAATGGCAGCATGTTGGCTAATTATTTTTTAGCATGTAATCCTTTTAATAGAATCCTTAAATTGCCCAAAAATCTGTCAGTGCTATTAAATGGACAATCTACAACACTTTCTAGAATTACACTCAAACATGTGCATTTCTGTATTAGTGTCTCTTTGTATTGGTAGCTTGTTTACAGTGTATTGTATTAGTATATCTTTGATAAGCTAAAATTGGCTGACCAGTTTACTGGTTGGCTCCTAACATCAACTATTGTCAAAGAAGCTGTGAAACACATGGCGCTTTATCTTTAGCTACATTACGCCAGGTCAATTATTTATCAGAATGGTGTGTATTTTTCTGTCAACAATGTTCAGACCATCCAACAAATTAAGCTGTGAAACTATAACTGTAGTTAATAAAGAAAATTATACATTCATATGACTAAATAACCAATCACTACTTTAGCTTTAAGTGACTCTCTGTTTAATGTACATTATAACATTAACTTGGTATCAAATGCAGTCTTTTTCTGGGCAGAACATGGAAATGGCCAGCTATTTATTATTCCTGATGTGACCACGTTTGGTATTTCAAATTTGTACATCATTAATAATGGCAATGGATGTCAATTAATTATCATTAATATGTAATAATTGAAGACATGTATGAACCAAGTATCAAAACACTCTACTCCTATGAACTTGAATTGTAGCAAGCTAATTAAGCTAAATTGCACCTTTAGGAAAGGTAGATTAGCGTAACACCAAGTTAACCTCACGTCTGTGCCTCTCATATATACTAACCTTTAGCATCATTTTCTGCTAGTTCTTTGCCCATGGTGAGCGAAACTAAAATTGAAAAGTTATATTTCCGGTTATCGTCTATTTTTTAGAAAGTTATATTGCATTATTTAGCATCAACCACCAAATACAAAAACTATATTTTTAATTACACTTTTTAAGCTAGCTAGGTGGCTCCAGCGCACAGATAAGTAGCTAGCTACAGGATTCTAACAGAAAATTATCAAAACTTGGCTTAATGTAGCAATTAGCATAGCATCAGCTAACTAATTAGCTAAACTTCGTGGCTATTAGCATCAGATCTCGCCATTCACCATATATACACCAAAAATGACAAACTCTTAAGGCTGCATACATAGTTCTTTGTATGTGGATGTTTGTTTGGAGTTTTCAGGCACTTCATATTGTGTTGTAGATTTCATTATAAATGGTTAAAACACCGTTTTGCCCATCTATCCACATTCAATAATCCATGATGACAACTGCCTTTCTTAACCATGTTGATCAATTCACTGAGTTGTTTTCAAAATAAATGTGCAAAAAGGTCTTTCACTTTGTCCTTAGCCTATGAATTCTTGAGTATGGTTTGAAGGCAAAAGTGTCAAATTCTATCCATTTTAAATTAATTTTGCACAATAAAATTATTGCTTCCACAGTGTTAAAATCATAGACTTTAAATAAAATAAATGAGACTTACAACCTGGAGCAAAATCCTTTTTAGTAGGGCATAATATCGTATAATCATTAAAATGTTGAGTAATATAAGTTTAGTAGTTTATTTAGTAGATTATTATTATGTGTGTGTATGTATGTGTGGAAGCAAACTTATGAGCTAGTGCATCCTGCATTCATTTTGCTTATTAGTAGAAATATCAGCCGGTTCCTCTCCGCGTCGAGCAGTGACACCCAGCGGACAGCACCGGAGCTCAGTCTCATACATGGACTCACTCACGAACCACATATATATATCGTTGTATTACTTCTTGAATAGTTTGGCAGCAGTAGACATTTATAGTTTGTCATTGTCTTGCCTCTAGTCACTTCAGGGACCGTTTGAGAAACCGACAGCAACATGGAGCACATCCTCTCCGTCAGGTTCCGCGGTAATAAAAGGTAAATCCTCTACACTGAACACCTGCGTTTATCACACAACGCTAGGCTGCATCACCGATTTACCAGTTACCTGGTTTCTGGTTACAAAATGCAAAAACCACTAAGCAACCTGCAGTATTCCTGCAGAGATGTGACCTATATAAACTAAGGGAAAACTTAGCAGTGTTACAGGTGGAATTTAGGTGTTTATACTGATTTAAACTCCTGCTGCATGTATTTAAGTTTTATGACGAAATCAGGAGGTTATAGCCTTGAAAATCAACTTACTGAAATTTTATTATTTTGTTTTCATGTATTTCATTAAGACCAGTGTTTTCATTCTGTATTCAATATTCATCTTATACAAGTCCTGCATTAGTATTTTCTTTGTCACAAACAATTAATTTCACCCTCACATTTATTAATGCTGATCTCTCAAAAGCACAACCCTCTCAGAAAAGAGGTAGGACAAGTTTATAGAATAGACTGGTATTAGCATTTATACTGTGGTATCTGTGCATGTGTTGTGTGTGTGTGTGTAAATCAACCCCAACCCCATCAGAGTATTAGAAACTGGGTTAAGCCTGCTGCAAAACTGTATGGGTAATGAGCTGACAGGTGAAGGATGCCAGATGACCCTGATCAGGCCCAACATGGCAGTGTAGGCCATGCTGCTCTGCTGTCTTTACACCAGGTCAGAGGATGATGTGAGGACAGTGTGAGGCTGGAGGACAGAGGGAGGTGTGGAAGTTCAGCTGCTGGTCACCCTGTGAGAAAATAAGTATGCAAGGATTTCAGTTTGATTCACTTGTTCTCCTTCAGTCTAAGGTAATAACATCCGGTTTTGTTAGTGTTTACTAACCTCAGCTCAGCACTGTCTGTGGTTATATCTCACCTTCCTGGGCAGATGGATGAGGTCCTCTGTAATGGTATAATAGGATCACAGGTCCAAGGATAATCAGGGAGAAAGAATTGTAGTCAGCCACTACAACAGAAGACACAATGCTTGTATTGACATGTTTGCTTAAGTATGGGCCTTACTGTAGCCAGTTATTGAGTTAGTGATTGACTTTATACCTGGTGATATCAGTGTGGTTTATGGTAAATACACATAGATAAATAACACACACAATAACATACAATCTCATACAAACAGTAAAGGGAAAGTGCCCAAAATCAAAGCAGGATTACCAAAATTGAGCTTTCACTGTTCTGTTTGGAATAATAATGCATCAATTATTATCAGCTTTACTAAACAACCGATTTAAAAGTTCTTTATGTCTTGTGGTCAGGCGCCCATCACTGGAGCGTCAGGTGTCAAACTGCAGCAGTGTTGTTCTTGTAAAAAATTAATTGTTGCCACTACAGAATTGTGACATTTCTCAGCTCCTGTCCATCACTATGTTTCACCTGAAGTCAGAGGCCTGTTCATCTGCAGCCAGTAATATTAAAATAACGAAGGCAAATGAAAAAACCTAACAAAGCAAAATTGTCCTCAAATTTTTCTTTTTGTTGTGCCACAGTTTTTTCCAAAGACAAGTCAGTAAATAGGGATGATCACCCCTTTTTTAGTTTTGATTAAAAGTGGGTTATATTCTTAAGACTTTTAATTGTCCTAAAAATGATGTGTAACTCTAACACTTATAGTGTCCCAGTTGTCTAGATCTGTCCGTGAGGACCAGGGAGGACACTCAATTCCGTTGCCATGAGGACCTGCCTCGTCTCTCAGCACAATGACAGCACCGAACATTGTATTGGACACGGGCGCAGTCTACCACGAGGCAGAGGAACTGGGCAGCAACCAGCGGGAGGCTCCCCAGCCTGGAACCCCTCTGCGTCCCAACCACGCAGCTGGGATCTCAACAGTCCCTCACAGACCGCCAGTGGGAGTGGACACAGGCACAGCCTGCTGCTAGAGGGCAGCTCGTCTCTCAAGAGGTCTCTGGACTCCACTCCTTAGCCCAACCTCACGTCCACAGTCCATGGGGCCTTTGACCCCCTCGACTCTCAGGGGAGTGTGTCTCTGTGTGCTTTGTTACCTGTATCTGTGCATCTTCACGATGGCGTCTATTGTCATGTTGTTTACCTTTGATGTAGTTTGTTTTTGGTTTATGGTGATCCAAAAAGGATGGTGATTAGTCGTTGGGATAACAGTGTTTGTGAGTATTAGATATGCATTCCTAGAAACAAAATCTAAATATACTTTAAAGGAGCAAATCATTAAAAAAAAAACACACACACACATCTATGAACAGCATTATCTAACATTAAAAATGATAATATTACATATATTTTTCTAATTTAATAAATTAAAACTGAACAAACACCAAAACTAAACAAACAGTATAAAAGGAAAATCATGCAAAATTTATGGACAAAACTATAAAAAATAAACTGTTTCTAACCATGATAAACATTTGATCAATTAAGTGCATTAATCTAAAGTAAAACTAACAAAGGAAGTCAAGCAAAAAGACAGAGGAAAGAAAAAAAAAACTGACTCTGGATTCACATTCAGATTCAGATTTCAAACAAACCTCACTTTATTTCCTAGTACATCTCCACCTCTAACTTGAACTGCCCAATATAGACATTTCTCTTTCTTGTACCTGTTTGCAGCTGCTTCATATTCACTTGCACATCACTTAGATTAATACAGAGGTCAGGCGTCCTTTCATGTTCAAAAGCAGGGCTGCACATCAATGTGGTTAACAAGGCGAGCAGACTTATCACCTCTGTCCCTTTTAAAGTTCACCTTTGCTGAGCCATAAATCACGGTCTCTGATGCTACTGGGTCCAGAGGGACTGAGAGCTAACAGCCTAATGAATACACAACATGTATGGTCTTTGCTACACCACAGGAAATCAGAGAATATATCTGTGGGTTTGGCAAGGTTATTGATCTCAACCAATGATGACTCAATAGTACCTGCAGGCTACAAGGGCCTGTCTGACCTCTATCATTTTATGTGTCAGGAATGCTATTGGTCTTTTTGTTTTGTTGTTGTTGTGTATTACATTTATTTGTCAGAGGCGGTGTGGAAATATTAAATCTAATTCAAAGGGAAAGATGCATTGTGCCAGATTTAGCTACTACTACTATTTCACTCTGCAGACCACCACGGTAAACACTAAACCCAGCCACATATCCTAACAAAGATACATTTCGATCCTTTACCTCAACACTAAGTAAATATAAATAATAAATGCTGTGTCTGTGTCATTGAAATGTTGACAAGGCATCTGATAAATGTGGAAACCTCCCCGGGTTTTCAAAGTATCAACATCAGTGCTAAGGCTGAATCGGGATCACAGGGGAAATGACCCAAATGCAGACACAAAGGCAGGCTCATGTAGTGATTCCTTTAAAATGATATAACAGACACTGGCAGATGAGATGACAAGATGGCGTAGAGAATCAGGAGATAAACAAAAGGTGGCTGGTACACAGGAAACTCAGGAACAAACACAGGCAAACTGACAGGGTGGGGGAACTGGGTCAAATCCTTAAGAAAGGCATGTGTGGAACAGAGTGACACTAATTGAGGTGGGACGGAAATAACAAGACAGGAAACACACAAAAAGCCGGGAAGTAAAATGATATACTGGGTAAGTAATTTCAGTAAAAGTAATGAAAATAATAACTCTAAGTCCAGACAGGAAGTCGTTTCTGATGTGATTCTGATCCATGTTATACTTCAGTGTATGTCTTGATGTGCTTTTGAGCCATTCAAAATACCCACAGACATTTTATCACTGTTTTCCTTCTGCAGGATCAGGACCACAAAGAGTATGTAGGTTTGCCATTGCCCAACCAGAGTTCACAGAAAAACAGTGAAGAAAGGTTTCATTTACTCTCATGGTGGCAGGTGAGTCCCTCATGTCTGCTAATTCTTCAATTCTTATTCATACTACTTCAGGAATCAGGGTCGTAGAGTCTCTCTCTTTCCCTCTGCAGGAGAAGTCTGGCCTCGGTAAATCCACACTAATCAACAGTTTGTTCCTCCTGACCTCTTTCTAAAGACAGAAGGTTCCTAATGCAGAGGGTGAGTTTATTAACATTGTTACACATGGTCCATGTAAATGAAGTAGCTGTTAGTAGTACACCTACTACTCTAAAATTTTGAAGAGAAGTGTGTTTTTTTGTATGTATGTATCTGCAAACGCATCAATCAGACAGTCGACATCGTCAAACACACCATTAACATCGAGAGAATCAAACTGAGGCTCAGCATCATAGACACCAGGAGTTTGGAGCGCCCGTCAACAACACAGAAATTGGTCTGAACCGCTTACAATCTGCGCTTTATTTTGAAATAGCTTGTGTCAGTTCTTGGCCATGGCTGTTGTTTCACTCACTCAGTTTTTTATGTGTTTGCATCAGCTGGAAACAAATAGAAGACTACATCGACCAACAATTTAGACAGTGGCAGAGGCGAGTGGGTTGAACAGAAGGAACATCCAGGACAACAGGTTCACTGCTGCCTCTACTTCATCTCTCCATTGTACAGGTACACAACAACATGTTTACTTCTGCACATGAAGCTAAAGTGGTGTAAACGGTATAAATACTAGTGTTTTTCCCTCGTCAGTCTTCGACCTCTGGATGTGGAGTGTATGAAAGCCTTGCATGAAAAAGTCAACATAGTTCCCATATTGGCCAAAGCTGACAGCCTGACACAAGCAGAGGTCTTCAGAAAGAAGATGAAGGTATGAGATTATAAACACACACAACATATACATGACTGCCCTGAACTGAGACACATGGATCAAACCACAAAGCACAGCTGCTGGAAATGTCAGCAGGTATTGAATCATAAACCAAACTAGAGTGTGTGAACCCAATGTCATGGCAATCCATCCAATAGTTACATTTCATTCAAAACCACAAATGTGAAGTTTGTAAAGTTAGCGGATGTCCAAAATCAGTAGCATCCATCCTCCAGGGATGAAATGGGTTCATAATTCAACATTAATCCATCTAATAGTTCTTGAGATATTTCTCTCTGGACCATATTGGTGGACCAGTTGACCAACTTCCTTCCCTGTAGCCACAAGCCACAAGTGTGGCTGAAAACAAAATGGAAAAATTGACATATTACAGGCCAAGATATGCTGGCTTTTCGGTCCCTGGGTAGCATCTCTCATTTATTTTTATTTTCTCTTTCTTTCTGTTTCTGCCAAACATAATTTTCTCCCATGTTTCCATTTGCTCCAGATCAGAGAGGACATCAAGCAGTTTGGGATCAACGTGTACCAGTTTCCCGAGTGTGATTCAGACGAGGATGAAGACTTTAAGAAGCAAGACCAGATACTCAAGGTTTTTCAGTTCATATCTCACGGTTGAAATGTGCTGTCTCATCCATAATTGTCAAGACTGACGGTTCATTGTTTCTGCTTCCTCTTCTCCGCAGGACAGCATCCCATTTGCAGTAATTGGGAGTAATGTTCAAGTGGAGAATAAAGGTCGCAAGTTCAGGGGTCGTATCTATCCCTGGGGCGTGGTAGAAGGTATTACACGCCATTATTGTATCAGCAGTACAAAGTAAAACCTGTACAATCCAGTAACGTGTCGTCGTTGCACTGACAGTGGAGAACCCGGCTCACTCCGACTTCCTGCTGCTGAGGAACATGCTGGTGAGGACGCACATGCAGGATCTGAAGGACGTGACGCGGGAGACACACTACGAAAACTACAGAGCACAGTGCATCCAGAACATGACGCAGATGGTGGTGCAGGAGAGGAAGCGCAGGTGGGTGGAGGCACGGTTTGACTGAGTCATTAAAATTCTGTCTCTGCATTTGCCTGTTTGTGAGCGTCCATGAGTTTAACACAAGCAATGATAAGAGAAACTTGTTTGAAATAATGACTTAGTATCTGTATGAATGTGGGTTTTAGTTTGCGTGAGAAGCATCGAGAGGGGAGCGAGGCAGATATTCCTCTGCCACTGGCCGTCGTCGACACTGAGAAGGAAAGACTCATCTTCGAGAAAGACGAAGAGGTACACTTCTCTTACTCATTCAGTAATTTCCTCACTTACAAAGGTAATAACAACTCATTCATTCATTTATTTCTCTCTGTAGCTGAGGAGGATGCAGGAGGTCCTGGAGAGGATTCAGGAGCAGATGCAGCACAGCCAGAGAGGTGGCTGCTGATTCTCCAGTAATTCTTTGGGAGAGGAGACAAACGAGCGGCGCCCAGGAACACGGAGGTTTGATGTTCCTGGTTCCCCTGTTTATGAAATCTGAGGTCAAAACAGTCAGAACTTATGTAAAAAGGAAATCTGAGGATACATGTTAACATACCTGTGTGTCGGCGCAGAGAAAGGTGTTCTGGATAATTGTAGGTTGTGCAGGCTTGCAGAGGAGCCAACACTTCCAAATCCCAATGATGTGTCTTGTAGACCGAGAGCCAGTTCTTCAAACATGGCTTAAATAATTCAGGCTGATGTCCATCCATCCATCAATTGGCTGTAACGCTTATCCTCCAAAGGTCGCAGGGCGGCTGGAGTCAACCAAAACAATCCAGACTAATGTCAAATCATCTCATCTGAAGAACAGGATCCTGAGTGTCAAGCAAGCTGATTGGCCGATCCAGCTCCGTCAAAAGGCAGACGTGTGAACTTTAAACTCAAACTCTGCAGAAAGATAAAAAGATGAGATAAAAAACACAAACTTCTGTGCGTGTTTCCTTAGGAGCAGCCAGGAGAAACATGGTCCAACCTTAAACAGTCACAGGCTCAGTGTTGTGTTTAAGAGCACTTCATCTGAAGACGTTTTTTTGTTTTATTACTGTATGCTAGGACAACTCCTTACTTTGATAAAGATGTAACACTGCCATCTAGTGGTCATTGTAGTGATGTTGGGTTTTCAACATGTAAACTATATTTTTCAGGTTTTATCACTTGTGAATCACCGGTTGTTTTTCTCCTTTTGTATTTTTAATCCAAGTTTGCTGTTTTGTAAGGACAAGAAAATATCAATAAAAAAACTTTCTAACTGCAGTTAATGTCTATATTTTATACACCATTAAACACAGGAGCAAGATGTGTTGTAAATGTAATAAGATTTATTAAGAATCTTTATTATTTCATCAGCATAATTTTTAATCATTAATATGTTTTATCCATTATCATCATTGTTATCTTAAACAGTGGACAGTTAGATCTAAAAGGCAGCCCAAAGTGTACAGGCGATATATAACTTAAAACTTTCTCCATAGGGAAAACATGTTTTTATATTCATATATAATATCAATGTAGCATGAGGTCCAAGATCCTGCCCACGTTATACAGTATTGTACATGGTCCCAAAAATAAACATAAAAAACAAAACCTTTAAACAAAAAGAAACTGAACGGCAATCTACATGCAGAACAAAACCAAAAAAGAAACAAGCATTTTAAAGTTTTAAGATACATACACTCATATGCCAAAACGTGCATACGATCACAAATTTACAAAACTTTCATACATACATACAAATATTATTACAAAACTCAAATTGAATATTAGACATTATTATGTTATCGAGAAAAGAGCAACAACTTTTTTTTGTATTTTACTTTTTCCACTCCATGTCTCAGTCCAACTCACAAAATGGAAAACTTAAAAACAGAAAAAAAGAAACAAACAGTAATGACAGTAAATCTTTGTCTCTTCCATTCGCTCAGTGTGTACGTGTTTTGCCAGAGTTGTCACAGTGTTCAGGAAAACTGAGTATAGGCACACACGATAGCACCCAAACAGGCTCATACCATAAATCACCTCTGTGTAAAAAAATAGCTGGCTTGCCACCCACACACACACACACACACACACACACACTCCATCATGCACAGGGCAAACTGTATAACCAAAGAAAATAAACAGAGCCATGCTACAGGTACAGTAGGATTAACTATAGTACAGAATATAAAACATATTGAGTACACTCACATATACAGACATAACATACAGTAACAGCAGAAGAGGCAAGGAGCAGACCCACGCGACACTGACTACATACACGTATACTGATGGGAGATTTCATGGTGTGACATGTATAGGCTGGCAGGAAGGCTGTGGAGCCCGTGAGTTGTTTGAACATACACACACATAGAAAACACACACAAAGAAAAGCGGGCGACACAACACATGTTCCACTGATTTTTCTGGACCGGAGCATATGATACTGTTTATTGGAAAATGTCACTGTTGAAAAAGTCATGTTCTTGCCAAAATATCCTTCAAAAAACTGCAGTAAAAATGCAAACAGATTTTAGGCTTTAACAATATTTTTCCAGTCTTTTTTATATTTTTGTGCTGTATTCAAACCTTTCAAGACCTTTACTTGAAGAAAAATATATTTAAAAAACTTAACTCAAGGTCAACTTAGAAGCTTTTCTGGAGCTTTCATCCACATCGCACAGCCTTCTCAGCAGTTGGGGTTTATCACCTGACCAAATTTCGATACTGTATGTATCGAAGTGTAGTTAGGTTTTTTTTTTCCTTTTCGTTTTAAAGATCAAGACTGAACTTTTATCATTTTTTTCCCAGATTTAAAAAAAATCTGTGCAGGAAGTTTTGTGTTGTGCCCCGGGTGTTGTGTGTGTGTGTGAGTCACGTCAGTATGAGGTCCGGGATGAGGCAGCAGAGGGAGCTGTTGCATCAGAGTGAGGAGGAGGAAAACCTGTATATTGCCCTAAAGTGTGTTGAGGGAACATCACCCATGATAGCGACAAGAGGAAACCTGTCACTGAATGTTTTGAGAGCAGTTAGCAGTGGTTGAACGGGATGCCGACATCTATTTCTGGGTCATCTTTGAAATCCACCACAAAAAAATTTCAGGTATTTGCAATAAGCTGACAACTTTCCATGTGGACTTTACACTGTTCAAACAGTCTGTAACAGGCCTCGGTTGGTTTGAAAACATGATCTTAGCTGATGAACAGTCTAATTAAAAGCCAATGTAAAGCACACGCAAACACTGCTTGGAGTTTTGGAATGATTCTGGCTGGTTTCCTGGGCACTTACAAAGCCTCTTTGTCTCACCTCAAAGTCACCAGCGAGTACAAAGACTTCACAGGCATCAACGTACTCAAATAACAAATCTGTATTTGTATGATTTCTCACAGCGAAATCATCGTCAGGTCGTATCCACACCTAGATAACGGCTTGAATCAAATCAGTCTGACAGTAACAGATAATATCCAAGAGCCTTCTTCTTTCGAAAGCCTGGGAGTTATACATTTAACTGGCTGCATGAATTACTTTCTCAAACGGTTATTGAAAACATGGGAAATCCGTTAATCCTAACTTGTTTTTCTCCAGTCTGTTTCAGGAGTCTCTGGCTGCTGAGCTCAAATTTGTGGCTCTAGGAGTTTGGTGGTTTCCTACAAGGAAATGCAACATCTGCGCATTTACCAACAAGCAAAGGTCATGCAGTCTCTCAACACGACTTCTCCGCGAGGTGAGAAAAAACAGATGCTACAGCATGTTCAGCAAATCAAGCAATCCTTGTCCTAATTTCCTGCCGTTTAAACCTGCCCCTCATTTTCTGGAGCTGTGCCAGATCTTGGGGCACACTGTTTTGGAGTCGCCCTCAAACAAGCACAGAAATCGCACACAAACACGACAAGATTCTGTCTTTCTCCCTTTTTCTTAGCTGCAGATTACCAACCACTGTTCATCCTTTTTCTTAAAGTATTTGCAAGGGGACTGGTCCCAGGTGAAATAGTGAGGAACCTTCATTCGGAGGAAGATGGACAAAACAGTCACCTCATGAATTTTGTTAGAGAAGGGGCGAGAAAGAAAACTCGAAGCAAAATAAATGAGGAACTTGCCTGTTGTGGACCCTCTATGTTCCCGACAACAAAAAATGAAGAACTGCATTATTTAGCTAAAATGCTTGAGCTCTGTTCAGCTGACTATCTGAAGTGGTCTACGTCACACTTGATCAAAGCCCTGTGTGTCATTTATCAGATCAGTGAGCCCCTCCTCCTGCTCTCAAACACATCAGTGACATTATCCCACCACAATGTCCCACATGACATTGTGATAACATGAATACAAAATGGGCACATACCGCGTCACCACGACAACAAACGACTCTCTCTCTCTGTCTCTTTCATGTGTTTTCCCTCAATGAGTGAATGAATATTTAAGGTAAATCCTTGATGCCTGAGTGTGAACTGAGCTTATTATGTTAGTGCTTCTGGTTGTAGAGGGAGGGGAGAAGGGAAGGAAGGAGAGAAGAAGGCAAGGAAGGAAGGTAAAACAGAGTTCCTGTCTTTGCAGCGGAGACAAATGTCACAGTCTTATTTTCACAAACAACGGCCTGACCCACTGACTCTGCTTTAATGTTATTGTTCACAAACTAACAGAGCTGCGACCAAAATATCTCTGTAGATATCTGTAACAAGTTGTCCAAAAAAAACAGCTGATGTTTTTTTGGTAAATTGTCATTTGTCTGTCAGAGATTCTCTGCTATTGTTTATTGATAGGAGTGTGAAAACTCATCCAGAAGTTCTGAATCTTTCTCTTCTTCAGTCTGTCCCATCTTTTTTTTTTTTTGGACTCTTTCACGCCAGTTTAAGGGTGCTGACAGGGAAGGTTGGGACTGTAACCATGGTGACAGGGTTGAGGACGGCAGCCTGTCCAACCAGCTGGGGATGGGGAGCCAGCACTGCTGTGGGTTTCCCTAGCGACGAGCTCCCCTGGCTCACAACGGCTGCGCTGTTCACCTGGGCTCCGTTAGTGTTAGCTTGAGGATTAGCCTGGACGTGCGGCAGGGTGTGATGGGTGAAGGTGTGAGTGATGTGGCCCACCATGGTGGGCTGGGAGACAGACACGCCCTGGGGGTAAAGAGTTGGGAGGTGCGAGGGCAGGGGAGCTCCCAGGTGAGCCACCGGGTGGACGGTGATGTGTCCAATGGGTTGGGCGGCTATCGGTGGGTGAGCTGCAGTGCCGGCTGGAGCTGCCGTGATTGGCTGAGGGGTAGAGGAAGTGGGGCCAGGTGATGGGGCAATGTGTGTTAGGTGCTTGTGATTGGCTGGCAGGGCGTGATTGACAGCTTGGATGACTGATGGGTGGGAGACAGTGGCGTGAGCGATGACGGACTGGACCTGCACAGCTGGGGGCTGAATGGGATGAGCTGGCTGCGGAGGGGGTTGACCTGGGGCCGGAGCAGGGGCGATGGCTTGAGGGGGACCAGAGGGGGAGGGTGCGGTCAGGACTCCGGAGAGGGGCAGGGTGGTGTGCTGGATTGACAAGTGAGGAGCGAGGAGCGGCTGGGCCTGTAGGATGGGAGGCGTTGGTTTGGGGAGGGTTGTGGGAGCAGGAGGAGCTGGGACATCCTCGTCCATGTCGTGCTCAAAGTTGTCTTCTCCTTCTGTAGACCAGAGAGGAAGAAAGTCAGTCATCGTGATACGATGCAAGAACACAGTGCATGTGCATCTTATTTGTATGTGTACTTGAGTGTTTATGTAAATCTAAAGTCCACTGAGAGACAGTCAAGAGGTTAACTGAAATTCAAACTAAATTTAACCACTAATTACTCTCCCGTGAATCCCCTGCTGTAAAAAAAAGCTTTATCTACATTGCACCTTTTGCGGTTGGTTCTGTGTAACAGTATCATCATCCTCGTACCTGAGGCTGTGGACGTGGAGGCCTGATCGTCCTCTGGCTGGATGGTCTGTCGGAGGACTCTGTCGATCTCCATGACGTCCATGCACTGGCTCAGCTCGTTTTTCAGCTCGGCCAACCGCTGCTGCGTGGCGATCTTCTCCCTGGCCAAACGCTCCATCTCATGCTCGTACTCCTTCTCCTTACGCTTCAGAGTCTTCCATAGGAGACACAGACAGCAGAGTGGATGAGGATGGCTCACAGCTAACCTCTACTAGACAATCATGATTCAACTAAGAATGCAGCCTGTATATACAAACAAGGGCCAGAGAACAAATATGGAAAAATATCTATTACAGCTCACATTATATTGAGTTCCTAAGTATTATTTCCATATTATCGTTATGCTATTATACTCAACCTCTGTTGATCTCACACTGTCCTCACTCACTTCATTAGTTCTGATCAATGCTGCTTTGTTGCTGTTTTTCTTTCCTCACTGTGTTAAGCTGCTGTTATAAAAGCTCAACACTTTTAAGGAGGAAGTGTTGAGTTTGTATTAATGGCAGCAACGGCAATTTAACAAGGCAAACAGGAGCTGATCATAAAATTAGGAAACAGGGTGGTAGAATATACTTAAAACAACAAAAACAAGGGGAAAGAGAAATGAAGGCCTTGTTCTGTCTCCTGTAATTAAAGGCCGCTGTTAGAGAATATACCTTATGCACACTGTGAAGCTGGGACTTGTTTTAAATATCTACAGTTCAGGGAACTGGCACTTCAACAGAAAAAGGAATTAAGACTTTAAAACTTTCTTTCTCTGTGGAGTCTTGGCCATTCCCACATCTCTCCCAGCTTGCACAATCCTGAAACACAATGCTCTCCACGCTATCCCAGTTTCATACACCAGCAGGAAGGCACGCATGCAAATTCGAGCATGTTCACATTGCTTGTTCTACTCAATCTCCTCCCATTTCCTGGATATAATGCTTGTTTTTTCGAGAGAACAAGGTCAGAGTAGGAGTGAACGTCCTGCAGTCTTCTGTTCAACAATCACACGAATTCATCATCAACAACTCTGATGTCAGTCACCTATGACTGAATGAAAGTATTAAGCCCTAGCAGAGCACAGTCATCCGCAGAGGAGTAAGCAGTATGCGTGTGTGCAGTTTTGCAAATGAGGAAGAAAAACACAGCAGGAGACACAAGAAGAAAGAAAACTTAACAGAATTATTTAGAGAGAGAGAGAGAGAGAGAGAGTGCAGCTTTCCCAGCCTCACCATGCCATCTCTGTGACCCAGTTTCTGTGTGGGTCAGCTGACGCACAAACACCAAACAGTACGACAGGCTAAGAACATTAACACAGATTACTAGGGAGGAATGAGGGGGGGATACAGGGGGAATGGGTGGGTAAAGGAGGGCAGAGGATGGAGAGGTGGGAAAGGAAGGGGCTATGGGATTATGTTGATAAGCAGAAACCAAACACTGCTAAATTCTTGCTGAGCAGCTGGATAAGTTCATCACATTAGAGGAAACTAAACATCCAGCTAACCTGTTGAATGGTCACCACAAATTCAGAAAAACCAGACCAGGCAGAAAATGGAGTTTCCTGTCCTACTGGTGCAACCCCCGAAAATGAAAACAAAGATGGAAATACAAGACAGAACAGAGAATGAGCACATGGGGGACACATGATCCTACTATAGGACACTCACTTCAGTGAACAAAGCTGTTTACTCTACAGGCACGTGACGATGGCCTCACACACCAGCCCACTTTCCTCAGCACTCCCGTCCAAATTCACAGTGCTCTTTGGAACAGTTAACAAACCAGGCCTGGTGAGCTCAGCCATAACAGCTCAACATCTCTCATCTAACACCCTGCCTTCTATGTGCTTCCACACATGCAGCCTTTTACAATAACTGCAGGGGCGGTTTTTAAAGGTCCCTGGTGAAGAAGGAGGGATTTTTGGAAATGACAGCGAATCAACTCCATTAATTTGACAGCTCAAGACTTTGTGACACCTGCAAAAATCATCCCCTGATGGTCCTAACATCTGACAACAGAGTTAAATGATACTGGTGATTTTATCATAATGGTAACTTCCTGTCTTTACAAGAGAAAATCCCAGCTGATTCATGTCTGTTACTTAATAACTTCTTTTGTGTGTCTGGCGCATTTCCACACTCTGTGAACATAATGTACTTCTTCTGTAAGACTTCAAGACAAAGCATGAGACTGCTGACACACATACAGTCACACAGCCAGTGGATGCCCACAGAGGAACTACACCTGCTTATGTATGTGTGCATGTGTACTCATGAACATCATTTCAAGGTCTTCCCATACAAACCCAGACACCATTAGTCCTGCAGCAAATCACCAAGGAAACAGCTGCCACCCATAGCCGTTTCCTTGGTAACCTCATCCGCCGGGATTTGGCTGCTTAAGCAGCAGTTCGTGGGGGGAAAAAAAGAAACAAAAAAAACATAAGGAGCTATGTAATTGGGTGAAGCATAAGGGTAATTACATATAAGGAGTGATGTGACTGGATGTTTGCCGGTAGGGTGCTTATGATCACTCCCAACCCCTCCCCTCCCCTTCCCCTCCTCTCCTCCTCCTCCTCCTCCTCCTCCTCCTCCTCTTCTACACTTCCATCCCACACTCCCTCTCCTTCCACTCCCCCATCCATCGCTCCTTGGACACCCTTCCCCCCTTTTTCCCCTCCTCCTCCGCTTCATCTGTGCCTCCTGTATCCTTCCTCTTTCAACACGTACTCCCTAATAAAAAAAAGGTGAAAATGACTCAAGAGTGACGATACTCGGGTCTGACAGGTGTCTTTGCCTTAATCACACATGCAATCACATGAATCTGCGATGGGAGCGATGGGGACACTCGAAGCCCTGAGAGCTCACGGCGGCGCTCCATCATCCACAACCAGACAAAAAGACAGATATAACCAGGATTTGATTGGTTTAGTCTTTACATCACACACACACACACACCTTCATACACAATTACCCCATGCAGACAAAAAGGGAAGAACGGACGGACTACAGTGTCCTGTCCACCTGCCGCCTGTTGCTATGGTGACCAAGTGTTCTGAAGGCGAAAGACAACAGGGCGACACGGGGACGAGACAAAGAGAAGAAAAGGGCGAGATAGACAGAGGTTAAAAGGCAAAGGAAATACGATACAATAACCCCCACTTTTATAAGGATGCACTGCTGTCCTGCTCCGGTAGTGTACCCGGTACCCGTAGCCACCCCGATCACCCCCCACCCCTTTTCTCACTCTCTGCAGTCTAGAGATGCAGAGCAGATCGGAGTGAGTGAGCTACGGTGACGTCATCGGGCTTGCACTAGCCATGTGCTCAGATCTCACGTGGCTCAGGGAGAGGGAGAGGGACTGAGGTTTCCAGGTTTAAATGAGGAGAGGCAGCAAGAGAGAGAAGGTGGGACAAAAAAAGAGGGGGGCAAGTCACTCATCCACAATAAACCTACCAATTACAGTGCTGCCCCAAATATAGATTTTTTTTTCCTTCTGGAAATTGAATTTGAAAAGGTGGATGTCATCTTATACTCAAGGACTAGAGAGTTATCTGTTGACAACATCAGATATTCTTTTTGAACAGAGAGAGAAACGTTACAGGGTTTGACAGCATTTTTATCGAATCTGAATCCAGTTCTAAATCAGCTTATCAAATCCAAATCCTTTCAAATCCCTTATCGAATCTATCTAACAGATGTCTTCTTTTAATGTGGAATGTAGACATCTGTTACTTAAAAACAATGAACTGTTTTTATTTCCACTCACTGCAGCCGAGGAAATAAAGTTCAACTGTTTGGGGCAACAAAAAGATACAATCTAACTTCCTCTAATCACGTTAATGACACAACTGGAAATTTTATTTGTGATTTGGCTTCAACTCAAACTAAAGCTACGTTTCGTTGATTTGCCCTTACTTTTTGCGAGGCAGCAGCTGAATCAGTTCATAAGGTAGGAAAGAAAAACAAACAATGAAACTCCTGCTAAAGGTAGCTAGCTTAGCAGTTCTCAGTAGCTGTTATCTAATTTTATTACTCATTGAATTTCATGGGATTTATCTAGTGGTTAAGCTACCTTTAAATCACATACGTATATTTATTAAATTGTAAATAAATGCATTATATTGATTTCAAAATAATTCCTAAACTATAAAAACAAACTAGTTAAAATGGAAGATTCATATTTTGTTGGTAGATACTGAAGGAGTTTATCCAGCGGCCAAGTGTAGTATCTGCAGTTTTCAGGGACTGTATGGGTAAGGATTGGGCACGAATAATCGTTAAGTCGATTAGTCGAAACAATAAGTATAGTCGACGCCTTTTTTTTTTAGATTTAAGAATTTTTAATTGATTAACTTTTATTTGGTTGGGGGTGGGAGAAGATTTACTTCATAGAGACGTGGAACTAATGTTTATGGTTCTGTTTCTGTCCGAGTGCACATTTCCTCTCTGTGTGATGCAAGCAAAACACTGGAACAGACGTTGGCAATAAGAAGAAGCGAAGTGGGTTGTCGCTAACGTTAGCTCAGGTTATTGCTAGATGCTTTGCTTGTTTTTAGGATAGGATTCCTTCAGTGTTCAATGTTCAGGTGGTTTTTACTGGGAGCCGAATTATCTACAGAGGTCTCATTAACTCCAAAACAAACAGACCAAGTAATTAAAATCAGTAGAAACACTGAATAAAGCAAGTTCATATTAAAAATCTATGTTTCCCTGCGACACGGACACAGGACGTTGAGAGGGGCTGTTTGCTTAGCTTGTTTCTCCGTTTACTTAAGATCCAGACATCTGATGACAAAAATCCTTCATCTGGTTTAAGATTATAGTTATAATGTTATAATAGTGACGGTAACGTGACTTGAAACAGTAAGAAAGTAGTCTGCTGAAAATGTTTTAATGTTCGGCCATCCGGCCAGCGCTAGCTGTAAACACTGTGGAGTTGTTGTACTTAAATGCTCATGTGACAGCAAGCGACAGGAACAAATAACTGCTTTGGTGACTTAAATGATTTCAGACGACATGTTTCCTCCTAGTGTTGTTGGAGGAGTGGAGCTGTCAAAGGCTCATGGAACCCCAATACACCATGCCTTCACGGAAGACCATTACCGTCCAGATTGAGAAAAAGTACAATGAGGCAGCTACAGCTCTAAAAAAGAACTTGACAGAAGCCAACAAAGTAGCGATAACAACCACTGCATGGTCAGCTCTCACATCAGAGTTTTATGTCACTGTCACCTGCCGTTACATGGACGGTGACCAGAACATTTCCGGTTCCAGACTTGCAGCACAGATGAGACACACTACTGAGAACATCACTGCTAGGCCTACCAAAGTGGAAGTTTAATTAATAACAAGTGAAAATAAGTCCAAAGGGTCTTCCTGTTTTTTTAGACAAGGACTATGGCCTGAATCATCTGTTGAGCATCCAAGAATTACCACAGTCACAGATGATGATGAGCTCAAAAAGAAAGACCAAAAGATGCTAACAGCCAGAGAAAAATGATTCTGATCCCTTCTAAGAGTGTGTGAGTATATGACTGATAAACAAGCTACGCAAATGTGGAATTTATGTTTCGCTTTATTATTGAATGTTTCACATTACCGAGAGTAAAGGCTTCAAGAATAAAGACTCTCTCCTTGTACGAACAATGACAACTTCAGAAAGTCTTCCACTAAAACCAGATGTTGTCAGCTTTAATTTAATAAAACTCAGGTTTGGGAACTGTACAGTTCCAATAGGTTGTGTTCATAACCAGGAAATAATTAAATATTACTGACTTCAGTAGAATCATATCGTGTTTATACAGACTGCAGGACTATTTCAAGTTCTGGTATCCAAATGAAAGATTAATCTTGTAAAAAAATATCATACTGTTTTCAACACATTAACTGAGACAGAGACGGACAAATTCCCAGAGCCCAAAGGAGCATCTTCAGATTGCTGTGTCCAAAATCCAAAAATATTCCATTTACAGTCAGAGAAAAGCAACTAATCCTCACATTTGAGAAGCTGTATCTGTGAATATTTCAGCTCAATTAATTATTAATCAGTTTTTTAATTAACTTTCTGTTGACTGACTAATTGAGGATATACTGTTAGCATTTGTTTTAGTGGCTGGTGAATGCAATGACCTGTCTTCTTTACATTACTTTTAAAATGAAACATGACCACTGGAAAACTTAAAGCAAACTCTGCAGCATGAATTTCCTCACCAGCGGCTTTGACTTGCCTCATATCAAACCCATTATCATCATCATCTCCTGTCAAAGTCTGCCTTCAGATCCCTCTGTGCTGTGCTCCCCGAAGGCTGGCCCAACATCCTAGAGCCAGCCTTGTTTTGAACAAATTCTTCCATCTCACGGCCTAATTTAGCTGACTCCCCATTGCATATACCATTGAACTCAAAAATCACAACGCTTCTACTCCACACAAAAAAAGAACCACTGTATCTGGCTCCAGGCTGCAATCCATTTCATCCACAGCACAGAAATCTACCTCATCTACTTTTGTAGACTTCTTCAGGCTATGCATTCCCCTCCCCCACATCACCGTCAGCCCCAGTAGGGCGGATAAAGGGATATGCTACTCCTTCATCTTTTCAAGTTATTTAGATCTTGGGATGACCACTTCCTATTTGTACTGCATGACACTACATGACTACACAGAGTAGTTACACAACATTTCCACTGGATAAGAATCTCATTGAAATGCCTGAAATGCAAACTAATGTTCTCAGCAAAACTCAAGTCCAAGTGTGTTAGAAAAAAATGTTTTTATATTGTGTGGACTCTGGAACATTTATTTATTCACCGCTTTCTTATAGGTTGATTTAAATGGCAGATGCGATATCGTGGTCACAAGAGACTAACCAAACAAAAAAGGTATTGTGTATCAGTTACACCAAAGCCTGAGCTGTTTCCAGAGCTGAACCAATCAATTAAAGACCAGAGAAAGATGAAATACAAGAAGCTAGTGGTACCCAAGATATTGTGTTGGACCACATCGGTATATCAAGGATTACAGTTGGCAGGGAAAGCTAAGTACCTGTATGTAACGCAAAGCGCTGCGGAGAACGCTGAGGTTGGAGGTTTTCTTCTCGTCAACATTGGGGACGTTCTTCTTCAGCGTCTCAAAACACTCTTTGAGGTGCGCTCGCCTGGAGGGCCAAGAGTCAAAAGCGAGAAAGTCAATCATTTGCTTGAGAAGTTAGCCAACTTGTTTTCATTTAAAGAGAACTCATAACTCCGATTTTGCATGCTCGAGAAGGATTTCATGGTTCACTATAGGTTGAAGGATTGCCATGACCTTTGGGCTCATGAAACTCTTTCATAACACACTTGATAAAACACAAAAATGGGTGTCTATGTGGTGGTCAAGCTAACAAAAACTGGGCTGTTTTCCTTTATTCCTGGTGAGTACAGACCAACTGCAACAATGAAGTAGTTCAGATTATTGTAACTAACCTGTTCTTCTCCAGTTTGTTATGCACCTCTCTGGTCCCCGCTCTGGAAACACACACACAAAAAAAGATCAAATACAACCATAAACACATTTACTCTCTTGTTTCAATGTTGACAAACACACACATGTATACAAACTGACCCTCCTGGTCTCCTCTTTCCCTCCATCCCCCTCATGTCCTCCATTGTCACTCCATTTGGCCGTGGCTGAGATGTGGGTGGAGCTTGATGGGGGACCAGTGCATGCTGAGAGCCAGAACCATTGGTGCTGATGGAGGTTGGGTACTGAATCTGAACCTGAGGCTGTACCTGGCTGGGCTTGGTGCCAATCAGCTGCTGGCCAGTCTCTACTTTCATCTGGGGGGCGCACAACAGGTGACGAGAGGCCGGCTGCTGCTGCGGCTGCTGTTGTGGCTGCTGTGGAGGGGAAGAAGAGTTCTTGACTGGCGGGGAGCTGTTGAGCGGCGTCGCCGCCGCGGCAATTGGCGTTGTGAGTGGCAGGGGTGGGACAGAGGGTGTCGCAGTGACAACTGGGACCATTGGGATGACAGCGATGGGGACTTGGGGAGGTGGGAGAGAGGGGGGCGGCGGGGCGGGGGGGTGATGCGGCTGTTGACGGTGAGTGTCATCTCCCCAGGTGACGTGGTTGGCTCTGACCGGCTGAGACAACGAGGTCACAAGTTCCACACGCCTTGACTCCGTCTCCCTGTTGATGAGCTCCTTCTCTTTGCGCTGCTCTTCCTCTGCAAGAGGCAGAAAAGAAGACGCAAAACAGGAGTGAGCAAAGGAAACTAATGGATGAGACCAGAGAAGCTAGAAGGGCGGAGGGTAATGGTGACAAACAGGAGACTGAATGCAACATTGGACAACCTGGAACTACTTCCAATGTGCCCTTCATGCTTCACACTGATGCACAGAGACACACATCCACACTGAATGTAGGGATATATATATATGTGTGTGTGTGTGTGTGTGTGTAATTTATCAACCAACATCCAACAATTGGTGCAAACCCTCTTCAGATAATCTTAGCTGTTTCATGTCTGTGCTGCATATTTTGTCGGAGTAGATGTAACTTCGTTTGTACAGTGAACACCTAAACACAATGTGCACACAAACACACACAAAGAATGATGTCATTTGGGAATCAGACAGTGGGGAGGGGAGGGAAAAATCACAGATATTGTATCTGCATCTGTTGCCTGACTGGAGAGAACTCCCCCCTGTCTGCCCTGCAATTGGACCAGTCCAGCACTGAGCATGCTTCTACCCGTGGGCTACGTCAGCGCCCGTTTGACCAACAGTGGTGGACTGTCGTCAAGGAGCCACTCAGCTTGGTCAACCAGAGCTGGCACCATGACAACATACTATAAATGAAGCACCGTTTTACTTTAAACAAAAGCAAGAACAAGCTAGGAAATACATTTTTAAAAAGTCACACCGTAGGATAGGAATGTTCCCACGCTGTGCTCATGTTGAGTGTGCAGATGCCCACACACACTCACACTCGTGATGATATGAGTGAGTAGTTACTGCACACCGTAGCAGGCAGACTCAAAGCAATGTGGAAAGCCCTCGGTTACCATGGGAACAGCAACATTAGAAACAGAAGATCCCAGGGATTCCTCAAAACGCTGCTCAACGCCAACACACAGCCGAGCCATCAGCACCATTATAAAACAAAAACAGAAACACCACATGCCAACAAGCCCGGCTGCGCGTTAAGTAACAACTCTCCTCCACATGTCACTGCAAAGCCTCAGTGACGCAATTTCTGTTCACAAAGGGCAACAGTTCACCTCAGAGGAGGCCTGCACAGTCGTCATGATGATATGCTCAACAAAATCATTTCACTTTCAGAATTGTATATTAGACAATTAGACACTATTAAGAAATATACAGCCAGGGTTGTAGTATTGGCTATCAGTGATGATGCACTTCCTCTGAACTCCTGCTGAGCAGTGGAAGACAAACACACAAAACAACTCCCTCTTTCTGTGAGCATTATGCTTTATTTTAAGTAGAACAGGACAATGTCTTGCAGTGTCTGGATCTGAAAAGACTTTGATTAACTGATCAGTCAATCGACAAAAATTAATCTGCAACAAGCTTGATGATCGGTTGTTTCGGTTATAGCTCACAGATTCAGCAGTGTGAGGATTACCCTCTCTTCTCTATCAAGCATGATAACTCAGTGTTTTGGGGGTTTGAACTAACAAAAGCCATCTCAGGCTTAAACAGTAGACATATTTCACCATTTTCCATCATTTTACAGCAGTTAAATCAGGAAAATGTAGTTGCATTCCTAAAAGTATTGTTCCAGAAATGTGTTTTATCCAGTTTCTGAGACAGCTGTAATTAAAAATGAATTTTATTACCAGTTTGGTCTCCAGTAACATAGGAATACCATTTATTGGTTTGGACGTGAGTTTGATTTGCATATATTTTCCACATGGTCTGTACAGTGTAAGGTACATTGATACTAAAAAATATCCTTTATAATATCTAGAGTAGCAACTAATATCTATTTTCATTATAGATTATTTTACTTTTTTGATAAATAATTTTGTCAATGACAGTAAATAGTAAAAATTCCTGTTATTACTTCCCAAAAAACAAAGTGATGCTGTTGCAACAAACAGTACAAAATCCAAAGATATTCTCAGACGTGTGACTATGAAAATCATTAAATCCTCATATATGAGATGGTAAAAACCGTAGATATTTGATATTTATTCTATCAATTAAGGAATCAACTTATTACTGTAGTTCTAACAGTACTGTGGTTATTGTTTCAATCATATTGCTGAGCTCTAGATTCAAAATGCCATTGCAAAACTGGACACACTGTTAATTTTTTCCATTTGCTACTATGACTACACACACACACACACACACACACACACACACACACAAGGTAAATTCCATTAAAGGGCAGAACAGCAGAAGTAGAAATAATGTCTGAAATGCTGAGAGTATACTGACATGTTGATGTATCCCAAATTGTTTTTTCTGGCCCTTGTAGTACAATCCACACACACACACACACACAATGCCCCAGATTGTCAAGTGCACGCAAACGTAAATTACATAAATTCTGCATTGAGAGAGGCTGGGTCTGGGTGGGGGTGAGCAGGGAGGTTTGCCCTACTTACCCCCCTTCCTCTCTCTCTCTGACCCGCCACTGTCAGCAGGCTGAATGGGAAGGGCGAGGACGACGAGTGTGTACGTGCGTGTTTGTGTGCGTGTAGGTGAGTATCTAAGGGAGGAGGGGGCCAGTGTGCACGTGGTTGCTGTGGGCGGATCCTTGCACGCGGTAGGGTAAGTATGCAGGGGGGGTGGGGGGGTTCATTTGTCTGACACGTCATCAGAGGGGAGAAACACAAAAAGCAGCCCCCCTGCCTCCTTTCACCTAGTCTGTGATCATTATATCTACTGACATCTCATCGGTTTCGAGTAAATACGAGGCACGCAAACACATATTTTATACGCTCGCGCGCAGATGGCCTATACAAATGGGCCGGGGTGAGCGCGTGAGTGCCCGCCCCAGTGTGTGTCATAAGATAGCTGAGCGATGTCAGGGTATTATGTAAAGAGCAGCCTCTGCTCGCCACCGCCCTGCCGGTGCTCGACGAGCAAAAAAACTGGGGCAAATCGATTGTAAGGGGGCTGTTTTATAACAGATATCTGTCAAACTGTGGGGAAAATAACACTCCTCCATCACTGATTTACATAGATGAATTAATTCGTTTAATTTGGGTGGTTAATTTCTATACTGCAGTAAAGTGCACACTACATTTGGTTACTTTCACAACAAAGATACAAGAAATGAATAGACCACGGTTACTGTCAGGAACTCCTCTGCTATGTCTCTACAACACACACACACGCACGCACACACAAACGCGCGTACAGTGAGTCACTAGAATGTTTAAACTGTCACACACACATACGCACTGAGAGCGCGCAAAGTAGTTCGGAAAAACAACTTTGGCCATTTCCGCATTAAGAAGGCAAATGTGTGCAATCGTCAACCACTCGAGGATTGCCGATAGTTTGCACTGACTCGAGTCTGTTTTTCTGGCATGAACCCAGAGCGATAAACAAAAACTACAAACGCTTCCGTCCCCTCATAGGCGGGTCGGTTACAAATGCAAGACCAGCCGCTGATAGTAACGGGATACGGTCCCCCTCAAAAGGCAGTTTGCCAACACACATTGTTACTTGGTGTCATGTCCGGTTAGCACGATGCAGCAGTCTGCTGTGCAACTTACCACGTGTGATCTGTTGTTGCTGGGCTTGCCATTCCAGATATCTGGCCGCCTCCAAAAGTGTATCGATGCTCATTGCGCGTAAACCCTCACGGCAGGCAACCCGGTGGCCCGGGACGGAAAGAGGAAAAAGACCGAGGGGGGGGTAGGTAGTGTCCCGCTAGGAAGCGCCGTGTGCACGGATCACACCCGCTGGCCCGAGTTTTTCGTCCCCTGCGTTTCACCTGAAAGCAGAAGGGCAATTTCTAATCCGGTCGAACGGAAAGTAGATCCTCGCATACGTAAAAAATAGGATTGCAACAAGATGGCGATGCGAGCACGGGAATACACACAACAAGGCGAGTCGTGTTCTCGTTAAGACCCGCCCCTCCCTGATTCCTGCCCCGCCCTGTTACTACGGCCACCGACAAAACCCGGCGACCGCACAACTCCCTGCTCCTCCGCGCTGCCAGTCTCGACAGCCGTTAGCCCCGCAAAGTCACAACATTTCACTGATTCTGAAGTTACACCTGTCATGACTTGTGTTTAAAAGCTCCTGGAGCAAAACCCGCTCACGGTATAGTCGCGTTTCTCTGTAGGAACCGGGGTAAGGGAAGTCCCGTCGATGTCACGCGTCCTCCGCGTTTTCGTTCCCGCAGCTGGCCCGCAGCGCATGAACACCAATCAGGCGCCAGCGGACCAATCAGCGCTCAGAACAACAAGGCATGGTGCTGGTCCACATGGGCACCCGCCCGGCCCGAGCGCAGCTCATTTGCATGGCGAGAGCGTGACTGGCCACCCTCCTGTCTCGAGATCAGAGATGTCAATCAAACAGCGAGGGGCGGGGTTTACTAATGTATGTGGGTGAGTACACTTAGGAGGAGCGGTTGACCAAAATATACTATCATTATGATTATTCAGTAGGGTTGATGTATAAGGCTCAAATCTTACTTATTAATACTAAATTCAAAAGTGTTCCCTATTAAATACTAATGAGAATCAATTTTGCACCACAGGTACTGCAGTATTACAATTCAAATTGTGAATGGGCAAATGACAAGAAAGCTATTTTAATGAATTGAGCATAGAAATCCCTGATAATGTATTTTGTAAGCACATGCATAAGCACATTGACATTTAGATGAATTATTATATAACAGGCTACTGTAATAGTTCAAAAAGTTAGCTATTTCTTTTAACCATTATCTATTTTTATTTCCCTTTCCCTCTTGCCAGTTTACTGCATCTCTTCTCCACATTTTTTCACTTCACACCCACTGTTTCTGTGACACACAGAGATTTACTGCATCACAAATATCTTCCCCTTCTCTGTAACTACTCCTTTTTTCCATATGGTATAGTGTATCTAAGTATTGTATTCTGTAACTAATGATGGATGTGTTGTATGTTATGTAATCATAAGCAATATGTATTGCAGTGGTGGTTCATGCAATACTTCTCCCTCAGGGAGAAAATAAATCTTGTTTAAGTGCTATGATTAATGGTTTATATTACAGTAATGTGTTTGTCTATATACTGTATATACCTGCACATATGTAGTGTATGCGTGGCTGCATGGTAACAGTCTTTGATTGGACACTGCTGACTCGTATATATCATCGACCACATCACAGGGTCTGACGGTCTCAGCCAATCAAAACAGCAGCTCAGAGGAACATAAGAGCCACGCCATGCGCCCTGCCTGCACATACAAACCTACTAACACAATTACCACTGAGACCGTCAAGCCACGAATTAGTTTTGGCAGGTTTGTCGCAAGAAACCTGAAACTCAAGATGATAAGAAACTAATGCGAGTGTGCGTGTGTATGTGTGTGTGTGAAGGGGGTGGGAGCAATGACTGTACTGGGTGGGAGTCATCTTGCAACAGGCTGAGATACCATGACAGCATGCATGAGAGAAAATGAATGAGGCAGAAAAAAAGGAGGGGGAGGGAGAGACCAGGGAAGACAGAGCTGCAGCACATGGTAAGCACATGAGCTGCATGAAAAAAAGTCTATAGGGATGTATGCATATACAGAGGAAAAAGAGGAGGAGGAGGAAGAAAAGGAGGGGTGGCTTGGCGAGATGGAGAGGGTGGGAAGGATGTGAGGCAGGGACGGGCTGACCCAGTTAGAAGTGCTGCATCACTAGTGGATCTACAGAGCAGAGACACAGAGGAAGCGATGCAAACCAGGAGATTTAAAGTGCTAAAAGATCAAATGGACAAGTGCGTGGAATCACAGATGTGAGGGGCAAAAAATGAAAAAGAATACCTTAATTGTTTGGCTTTGATCAAAACTTTGTATTTGTTGTGGATATGCAACAAGGTTGTGCCTCTCAATAGGAATAATGTCATTTCCAATCAGAACTTATACCACTAACCATATCATAAACTGAGAGTGAATCCTCTCCCCAAAAGAATCAGAGTTTAAACTTACTGTCGAAGGATGTCAAGCACTGAGGAAGATGACATGCTGTCGATTAAAGGTGGTAAATATTATCACCACTAGCCCCTGGGTGAAAAGAGGAAAATGCCAACTTCTTTGATATTTGCACAATATCAGATCTTAGATTCATTTTGGTGTTGTCTCCACTTACCACAACCACAACTCTAGTCGCTTTAACTTATTCTCACTGTGAAGACACAATAAATACAAAAACAAATCCACATTAGCGTTTCTCCTCTGCTGCCTCCGAGATGTTCAGGTTTATTATCTTTTCCATGACATCCATGTGACTGCTACTGCTCACTTGTACACAGTGTGGGGAAGCGGCTGTGAGGTTTTTTTTTCCTTATAGGGACATGGATATCTCCATGCGTGTTACCACTAGAGAGCGCCAAATCCTGTAACATACCTCATCCAGTGCTGCTCCAGACCTCTCCCCGTCATCCACCTCGGGCTTTGCGGGGATTAGAACGCCGGTCACGTTAACTATAGTGGGACACACGTAAGCTATACTGGGATGACACACAAACCTATATATGAACACAGACGGTGCAGCTGTCTTCAGTCTGCACTTGAGACCACTAGTATCATGCAGGTATGTGAATAAAGAAAAGCTAGCCTGCTGTATGAAATGATTCAATCCTCTGTGAGAGTCAATACCGCTGCAGCTCTGTTGTTTACATTGACCTTGAAACCTCTCAACACTTCATCATCATGTTAGCATATCTGAATCACTGCTGATTTATACAGCACCTCTC
>BRZM01002765.1:0-25434 GCA_033238685.1 Lates japonicus | reverse complement strand
TCATAAATACATTTACTGAATCTGAGATCCCTTCAGGTGTCTTTTCATATTGTGTATACTTTATGTGAAGTTATGTCATACACTGTATGCCTTCCAGAGGTGTAGCTGTGCTGTGCTCTCTCAGCCATGTTGGCAAAGAATAACATAGAATCATCATGTCCATAAGTCTAGACTAAAGGATAAAGGAGATGACAGGTCTTTGCCACTGGGGCTCCTGGGTTGTGCAACAGCTTGGCTGAGAAAACTAGCATAGCTAAATCAGTGTATTTTTTACATTTTGCCCAGGTTTCTTTTTGCTTTTTACAATCTAATTTTACATAAGAAAAATCAATTTCTAGAGAAGAGAAGATTGATGCCACTCTCGTGTGTCTCCATTAAAGCTTAGCTTAGCAAAAGTCCTGGAAACAGGAGGAAACAGCTAGCCTGTTTCTTTCCAAAGGTGACAAAATCTGCCCACCAGTACCCTTAGAGTTTTCTAATCAACACGGTATATATCTTGTTTGGCTTCAGTCTCAACTAATTGCTTGGCAGTTGGTTCTCTCAGCCCAGAAATAGTCTGACACTTTGCTGCATTCGTGCTGTCAGCAGACACTCTAAGATGGTGATTGTGGTTAACATTTTGCTGCTAAACATCAGCATGTTAGCATTTAGCTAACGTACAGCCTCACAGAGCTCCTAGTGTGGTGTAGACTTTTCATTGTTAATAATGAATTACAACATGATTGATAGATAAATTCTAACATCTAGTGGGCTAACTAAAGTCCAAGTTTCGTGATTATTACATCAGAACATTTTATTAATTGTGTACTTCTTTCAAGGAATCTTCCAGAAAAAGCAGGAGTCTAATGTTGGAGGCTCATGGGAGGCTCTGCAGTGAGAGGAGCTCAGGAAGAAGTTTAATTCCCTTAAAGAAGACGGGGAGTTTAAAAGGTGAAACTGCTGTCGGGCTGAGTGCAGGGAGGGAGACAGACAGGAATCTTAGACCCATCAGGGGAGGACCCCACATTTTTAAGTACAGTCTCTGTCTCCTTTCTTAGTGTTGTGCTCTCTCGTCTCAAACTGCCTCTTTAATGATACATTACTTTGTCCATTCTGTAGCTTTTCTCTCTCCCTCTCTTATATTTTCTTTCATTACTAAATCCTAGCCCCTCTTTTTATTCTTAAGTTTTTTATGACTTAGTAATCAACAGTAATAATAAGGAGCAGCTCATGATTCAAAGATTTTATTGGTATTGTTCTCTTTCTTTTTTTTTAGTTCACCAGATAATTCGCTGACTGAAAAGATGGCTTAGAGAGGAAATGACTTGAAAGGCTTTGAGGACATAGGATCACCCAAGTTCAATGTGCTCAAAGTGCTGAGAGTTCACCTCATGTTGCTATAGATAGGTTTAGCATTTTGAAATATTCAGGTGATGTTCCAATTTTAATAAAGCTCTACCGCCGGAACTGTTAATACCAACTGAGCAAATAGCATATGACGTGTGTGATCCCTTGCTTTTTTCCTTTAGAGATGTGTATGTTTGTGGTTTTCACTGGTATGTGTAGCAACCTTCAATTTGGCATCTGCCCATATTACAACAACCTCTGGGGTGTGTGGTTCCATGAAAGAAAATATAAAGACAATGATATAAAGACAATAACATTAAATATGTGTTGTTGTTACTCAGGGTTTATATATTCCTTCCATACTGAAATCCCAGGAAAACATCTGGGGTTTACCACATATACATTAATGGTGGTTTGCACTGAAGAGCTCATTACAATGCATTTCTTCCCTCAGAGAATACATTCAAATAGCTTTAGCCATAGCACTTGCCCCAATGGGATACAGCTAAATAAATTTCATTCGTTGTCTGCAGATAGACAGAACAGTTACAGTGCAGTGGCTCAGAATCATCTTTGCATGTTTTCCATTGGTGTTGTCCACAACAGGTAGTTTATTATATGGCAACGCCTCTGACTATTTCTCTGTGTATATGAGCATCATCTTTAAGATGACGTCATCCGATTATTTTCTTGATTTTTCAGAAACATCAGTGTCAGTGTTGAGGGTAGTAAACATTACACCTACTGAACATCATGAATGTTAGCATTGATGCTGCGAGCATGTTAGCATAATAACAAAGCATTGCTGTGCCTGAGTACAGCCTCACAGAGAGAGCAGCTAGCATAGCTGTAGACTCTAAATCTTATTGATTAATTGTTGCAGATTAATCAACTAATTGTTTCAGCTCTACTCCATTTATTTACAGTAATACAAACTGTTGACACTGCTTAAAATAAGTCCAAAGGAATTTTCCCAGCAGGACCTAACAAACTAGAACAGCTGATGTAAAGGTATCATCAGTTTTGTATCAAACAGTGATAGTACGCAGTTATTTTCCTTTATATATAGTTATGATGGATCCAGTTATGAATCTGTCCTCTGAGCTCTACTATCACAAATATCTTTCAGATAAACCAGTTAGTGCAAATGAAACCTACACACAGTACACTACTGATTTCCAAAAGCTAACCTGTGCCTGTGTCACCCACATTCCACTCACAACACCACATCAAATGCACAGCTGTGAGCTGAGCAACGCTGCCAGGGGATCACAGAGTACAGCAGTAACACGGGGGTACTTGTCAATGTCTGGGCCCATAGGCTTGGCCTCGTCACAGCTCTCCAAAGCTGACATCAGATTGGCTGTCATCTCCATTTATTATCAAGAGTCTGCCTCTGTACTGTCGAAGCTACTGTAGCAACTCACAACTGCCGAGTTGAAAGGCAGGTGCTGAACACGTGGTGCCGAGCCATCCGAGACATGATGAGAAGCACTGACTCATAAACACAAGAGAGAACACAGTGTGAAATTGTCCAAGTGCTGCGATGCCTCTCCAATTCAATTCATCAGGTTATGCAGAGGTCGAGCTCATTACAATTCTTGCATGTGTGTGGTTGATAGGGTAATAATGTGAAGAAGAAGAAGCTGTCTAAATAATCCAAACTCACTGACTGTGCTGAGCATTTACACATTTGAATGTCATCTGAGAAAGAAAACTTAGTTGCACACTACACACTACACACATAACATGTTTTATATGCTTTTGAAGTAGGCTTAGTTTAAGTCTAAACCCTAGTATCTGAATCCCTAATATTATGTGCATATGTCCTGTCCAGTAGAAAATAATGTTTTCCATACGTTCAGATAATGTAGTAAGGGGCAGGGTATTGTCCAAATTCATGTAAATTCCTAGGAGAGCCACAGCATTAAAACCAGTGAGAGGTACAGTGAATAAACTGATCATTTCGTTACAATACAACGTTCTGCTGGGAAACCTGGATGTTACTTTGACATGTACCACCTACCTGAACATTGTTGAAGACCAAGCACACCCCCTCATGGCAACAACATTCTCCAATGGCAGGGGCCTCCCCCAGCAGGTCAGTGCTCTCGCCACACCACAAAAACTGTTCAGAAATGTCTCGAGGAACACAACTAAAAGCCCAAGGTGTTGACCTGGCCTCCAAGCTCCCCACATCCCAGTCTGATCCAGCATCGATCCAAAAACACACAAACCTTCAAGGGTTTGTTGAGTAAGAGTGAAACAATTTTCTCCACTACACATCCAAGGACAGATGCTGAATTACAACATGACAAAACATGGACCCCTATGAAGGGAAAGTGAAGATGTGGACCTACATGAAAGCATGTAGGTGGCTTTAAGTTTGTGTGTGTGTGTGGTTTCGACATTTGGATGTGCGTGGGCAGGTGGGATGTCAGAGAGAGGCCGAGAAATGGAGAGAAAGAGAGAGAGAGAGCGCCAAGGTCATGCATGCATACTGTACAGCACGAGTGTACTTGTGTGGTTTTTTTTTTCGCACGATGGGAATTTCTCGGTGCTGATCTCAGCGAATTCTGTTGCGTCTCCAGCAGTGTTGGCAACATGAATATTCATGAGGTCCTCTTGTCTTCGGTAGCCTCATGTTGTTCCACAGGGGCTGCAGGGAGAGGGGTTGGGGTTGTCGGTGAGGGTGTGGGTCTTTGTGTGCACCACTGAGGTGAATCAGTGTTCCATTGCAGGTTCACCCTTTGGTGTGTGGGGGAGGTCGTGTCAATCAAGACTGTGTTAAGGCTCTTGCATTTTGCATACATGTTTGTATTCCTGTTACTGTCTTTTAAAGTGAGTTGGGGACATGAGTAGACACTGGTAATTATGTGGTTAACATTTTGCCTGGTACCTGATTTATTTCTCGTATGTACCTGTCTGTATGTAATTATCACATATAGAGGTTTATATCATTAAAAATACACACATTCACATACTATGTGTTGAGAACCAGCCCTCAAGCTCTCTAGTTTATGAATAAGTAAGTAGAATTTCCTGTCCAGCAGTGACTCCATTTGCCTCAGCCCAGCCCACCGCTTCTATCTATTTTTTTTCCCTCACATGGTCCCCTCTAACATCCACACATACACACACCTATTACCCCTTTGGCTTAACAGGCCTACTTTCACCTCCAGCTGCAACAGCGCCTGTATGCCTGCATCTTCCATTCTTATGTAACCCTCAGAAGCGAGGGCAAGCAGAGGAGCAGGCTCGCTCTGTCTTTATGTGGTGCCTTCAGTGAGCCTCAATGATGCCCAGGGATGCGTGTTAAGCCCCACAGACTGTGCGCTGGAACATACATAAAGACAGAGCGGCCCTCAGATGAAAGCACAGCCCCCTCTACCTAACCCATCCACATACATCTTTAAAGTGGAAATCAATAGGCTGATGTGTCTGCGTCTCTTTATAAGGAAACATTCTGTTCCCTTTATCTATGAGCGAAGTAATGCAGGGGGCTGGGGAAAAAAAGGGCTTTTATTGTGAAATGGATGCATCCTTTAATGGGTTAGAAGAGGGAGGGAGGGAGTGAAAGAGAGACTACATGAGCAGGGAGATGCAGAGAAAAGAGAGAGGAGGCACTAATGGAATCCACCAGCATCCAATCATTTTCGAGTCCAAATAATACCAATAGGCTTTTTATAGTGACAAATTTGCTCTGCTTCTGAGGCGATTATAACTGTACACAGTCTGATGTAACTATGCCTTATTACAGCATAGTAATAATATGAGTGAGCACTTCCAAAAAGGTTGCCAGTCGGATTTTCCAGTGGGGTTATTAAGAGTACATCTGCCCTCATTAATGTTTCATCGGGTCAGGGCTAACAGCAGCATCACCAGAAAACTGCAGCCAGTCTTAACCACCTACATGAATACCTGTTATCAGCACTGATCAGAAACTCAGCACTCGGCACGGCTAGAACATCCTGGGTTATACCTGGGCCTTTCTGTGTGGTGTTTGCTTGCATAGACTTTGCATGTTCTTCCCGTGTTCACATGGGTTTCCTCTGGTGTCATGTTTCCTTTCACAATATACAGACAAGGCAGGTTAGCTGAAATGGAAACTAACATTTCCAGTAGGTGTGAATGTGAGAGGGGAAGTGTTCAGACAGTGCTGAAATGAGGATTGCTTAATCATTTATTTGTCAAGCAGGAACGCAAAATGTTTTCCGGTTCCAGGTTCTCAAATGTGAGAATTTGCAGATTTTCCCACTTTCATATCATTATAAACTGAAGATCTTTGATCAGAGAAAACAAGCATAAATGAGTGGTGTTGTGGTGGACTGCATTATATTCATGTTTGTTATAGAGTGAACAAGATATTAGAAACACTGCTCAATATAATGTGTGGTTCAACACCAATGAAAATCTCTCCCTCTCTAATCATGTCAATCAAACATAAACATTATATTTTTGTAAAGGCAGACTTCATGGTGGAACTGTTGTATTGGATTGCATTAGATTTTATGAGTGTAAGTAATAAAGTGGGCACAGAGTTGTAATTCTCTTATCCTTACATAAGGAATATAATGAAGGCTTTCTACAAGGCACTTTTTTCTAATTTAACAAACTGTTATTGTCCAGGGGACAACTGTGTAGCTTAGGAGTCTGGTCAGGGACCTTTGATGCATCTCTCAATCCCTCATTTCCTGTCATGTCTTTCCTCTGTGTAATAAAGGAATAAAAAGCCAAGTCCCAGAGAAACGTAAAAAAAATACACTTCAACTGAATAAAAATACTTATTTTTCTTCATACTGGGACCTATCTGGAAGAATAAGTAAACACGCTTTCAGTACTGTCTTTACAGTTTACTGTCGGGTCTCATTATCACTGTTCTGTGTCACTGACCCCGGTCCTGGTCGGTGCCTCTTGCGTACCCGGGCTCTGTGCCCATTGGCCCTTATTTGCCCCTCTCACTTGTTGCCCCTCGCCTGAGACTAATCGTGAGCCTCTAAATGTTGGCCTGTGGCTGCCCCAGCCCTGAGCTGAGCTCTAACCACAGCCTGGTGAGTTCACCTGCCCTCACCAGGCTACAGCTCCTCTATTATTCATCAGCCATCTCAGGTGACCTCTCATAAACACTCTATTATCATTTAGGATCCGATGTCTCATTAGCGGTCCATTCAGCTTCCTCAAATATTGCTTTTGTGACTTCAGAGGCAGCTGCCCTCACCCGACCGATTGATCCTTGGATGTCTGTCATTCGCCAGCCGGCACCGCCGGGCAGTTGTGATTGGCCCTCGACGAAGAGTACAGGTGCTCCAGCGGAAACTGAAGACGCCTTGGCCTGTGGTGGTGAGTTTCAGCAGGCCACTGCTGTCGTCTCAGGTTTTCATCTTTAAAGTCCCCCACAGGTCTCCTTGGTAACTGCGGTTGCAGTGCGTTATGCCTTCACCCCCCCCCCAATATCTCAGGCACTCAGCTCAGTGGCATTTAGTAAACAGTCATGCAGTGTGGGGAGGGATTGAGGTGGACGTGAGAGACGAAAGAGATGCGTATTTATAATGCAACTCCCTGTAACCCGGAGGAACATAGAATAAAAGGATAATTTTAGGTCAACAAGCCGTGCCTCTGAGTGTTTAGCCTTTGACCCTCCATTAATGCTGGACTGGCTTCATTGGGCCAGACCTTTGTCTGCTTAGATTGGGCTCTCGACACTCTAAATACTGCAGCTCCATTACTATCCAGTTTGCCTTGAGCACTCTAATAAAGCATGCTTTGATGCTTTTGTATAGCTTTTTATTTTCCATCCCCGAGTAGACTCAAAAATCTTAAACAAAAATGATTCCTTCTTCAAGAAGAAAGATTTCAAATAAGTCATATGGGCAGCATTTTAGCCTTTTTCAGCTCGTTGTTTTGGTTTAACAGATTGAAACTGCACCAAATGACAGACAGGTGGTTTATAACCTGTCGAAACAGGTATCAGGTTCCCTTTCCAGTAAATGAGGATATATTGTACAGACAACTGAGCAAGAGGTGGTCAATGTATACACATAAATGCACATATTTACACCCAAACATTTGATGATTTCCACCATCATTTTGATGTTTGGCGGCGTAGCCTTTATTTTTCTCAATGTCAGCTAGAACTGGGCCTTTATTAGATGCTCCACTCTCCTCCACAGTGTTTTCAAAAAACAAGCCAGAGAGGCTGCTAATTAAGGGCCAGGCTGCTGTTTGTATTTAACGAAAGAATCCTTCTCATTAGTTCGCCAGGCAGTAATTAGAGAGAAGACAGAGAGAGAGAGAGGAAGAGGATGAAAAAGTGACTGATTCTGCTCAGCACAAGGCATTATACTGTACATCAGTGAGGGTTTAATGATTACTCTGTGGTCAGTGTGGTGTTATCTATGGTGCAAAACTGACCTGAAAATTGTCAGTGAGTAGATTGAATATATTATTTCTCTCTTTAACTGGGAATGATGAAACATGCAAATTAAATAACAACAAGGTATAGTATATTAAACTGTTCTGTGACAATTAAAAAAGAATGTGTATCTAAGAGATTGGAAGACCTGAATTGTTTAGACGGTGAAATGGACAGAGGTGGCCTGCTGAAGGACTAAAATAGGCTGCACACAGAAGAACATCCTGTGTTTTAAAAATTTAAATTTAGAAAATGGTATCTCACGTTCTCTCACGCAGAAATTTACAGTGTAGAGCTTTATAGAAAATATGCATTTATATAACCATATAGACAAAAAGGACAATGCTTTTCAAAGTTTTCAAAGAGAGTTTGGAGGTGTTAGAAAGTCTGGTGAATCACTTTCTGTCCAACCAAAGGCTCTTGTTTAATATGATGTGAACCACTTAGGGAAGTGTTTTAATGGTGCCTTGTGTGATTGTTTTTAACCCCATTTACTTCCATTTACATTAACTGCCTCTGTTTCCATTTGCTTGAGCGATGTAAGAATGAGCCAAGGTCTGACAGGCCTCCCCAGTCACGATGACTCACATACATTTCTCAAAATTCTCAACCATCACTTTAAATCCTCGGCAAAGGCTCATCAAAGGAGGATGATGATGGCGTAACTATTTATATCAAGGTAATTCTCTATTCTGAATCAGCCCCTGCTCATCAGTGCAGCAGGGGTTCGTTTGTGTGGGGAGATGAGGAGATGGAAATCAGCTTTTGGCTGGGAAAACCATGCTCTTGCTGTTTCCAGTGGACCGGCGGCCTCAGCTGGCCAATGAGAGTGGACTGCCAGCCGCCCACCTGGTGACTAGGCCTCTGTGTGGGTGGACACGGCGGAGAGGACACTGCTGCTTTCCAGCCTTGTCTCTGTGGTAGCATCTACAGACACATATTCGCTTTCATATGCATGAGGCCTCAATATAGTTCTACACCATGCAAGGCAAATAAATGGGCTTGCTGGGCTTTAACACATTTTCTCTTGACAACCATAGGGTCAAGTCAACACCATGGTTCCTACTGCATTTGTAGCCAAATTTTCATCTTTACAGTGCTCATGTTTCAGAATAATAGATTCTTAGATTGTACAATCATAGAATCAGAGATTTTAGAAACTTACTGCGGTTAAAACAAAGGTTGGCCCTGTAGATCAAGGGCTCAGTTTAGATTTACCAAATTAACCCATGAGTATTATGTGATCAAATATTATTTTAGTTTTACATTTTTTATTGTCTGCGAAAGTTCAGTTACACACCTGTACAATGAATGTAATCCAATACAACAGCTCCGCTATTAAAGGATAGGTTCATAGTTTTTCAAGTCTGTCTTTACAGGTGTTTTATGTATGTTTTTGCTATCACTGTATAGCTAATGTCAGCATTAACAGCTGTTTACTTACCACGAGCTCCAGCCATCGGTGCAGACAAGAGGATAGAATACACCCTTTGGGCAGCGTTACCTCTTCATCCACTTATGTTGGAGTGAGGGCAGGCTGGACACTGCAGTGATTGCAAAATAGTATTACAGGACAAGACAGACCAGGGCTAGCTGGTTAGCATGCTAACTTCAGTAGAAGAAGAGAAGTGATAGAACTAGAAGCAAAACAACAAGTTGACATTGGCATTACTTTCCACTGCTGGAGACAGCTCTTGGTGAGTAAAGGAATGAAGTTTGATGCTGAACTAGCAAAGTTTCTGATACTAGACTGATAAGTAAACAGCTGTTAAAGCTAATGTTGGCTATGTGGTGATTTCAAAAACTTATATATAGCACCTTTAACACTTGGCAGGTACACTAATGAACACTGAAACATGAAATAATTTCTGCTGTCCATACTGGTCAGTAAAAAAAAACCTTTCCTAATGCACTTGAATTGAATTAAATGTAAAATGAATTTAAATGTTGGGGGACAAAATCCACAGTCTTCAGTCTGTGGAAAAAGGTATTCTAAAGTTTATTTGAAGCTTGTGTGAGACTTCAGTTGTGTGAGCTGATAGAATCAAGTGAGTGTCTTCCAAAGTTAATGTCTTTTTAGCATAAATTTCCTTCCTTTTGTTTTCCTGTTTCCTGATTTTGTGTTGGCGTGCTGACCTTAGCTTTTTACTCCGTTCAGGCTCATCGATCTGCTAGCATGACTGTAAACATTTGATGTTGTTGTTGATTGGTATGTAACAAAAACTGAACATTGACTTCCAAGCTTTTTCTATGTGATTGGTTCCATAAACTACCCAACACATAATATGTTCTGTTAATTATTTGGAACTGTATCTTCAGATTGAGGATCATTTGAGGTCTTGGCCGCATCTTAACCTGCAAATAGTCGCCTCCCATTTCTGGGTCAGGCCTGAGGTGAACACGGATTCATGCTCTGGCAATGCTATTGTGCCGAAAAGCCTCTGTGTGGTGTTGAGAACAAGGCTTTTTCCATTTGCTGACAGTTGGCCCTCTGTCAATCAACACAGCTCTGGATTAGCCAGTGCTGACGGTTGGCTGACCGACCCATCCTGGGAACGAATGCTCTGCCCTTCCCACACTGTCGCCTGTCAGCACCTTTCACATACAATATTATACAAATGCAGAGCCTCTCCATTCCCATCACATTTCACCCTGCTGTCTCTTCCAACTACCCCTTGACAGCAGGGTTGTTTTTTTTGTTTGTCTTTTTTACCCCCACAGCACAAAATGTGGCCCGCGGCTCGTCACAGCAGGACAGAAAGAAAAAGTCTGAGTCGGCTAGTTGCCTCAGCTTTCTTGGCGCTCAAATGCACTGTCAATGCAGGGAGACCTGACAGAAAGAGAAAGACCGAGGGAGAGGAAGACAGAGAGGTGGCTGGGGCTGAGGGGTTATACAAACACGGCGAACAAATAAGGGATCTAAGCATAAACCAGACTGTCACAACACGTTGTCTGGCTAATTGAACTGTTCCTGGCAGCCCTGAGAGAGCGCAGACCATTTTAAGTTTAGCTTTATTGAATTATTAAATCAGAAAAGGAGGACGGTAACATTTAAGGGAACATTCGCCAGACTTGTTCGCCGAGGGAGGAGGGAATGGTGTTGTGACTCTCTGACTGTATGCAGCGTAACAAGACTTGAAACAAGATTACTTCTGAAAATTGTATTACTCTGAGCTGCGTCACTGTAGATTGCCATGTCTGCATTACCTAAACCCCAGCCTATTTGCTGTAATGACTTCTTTTGTGTCAAGGTACATTCGAACCAGTTGTGTTTTGCTCAGACGGTGCGTATATTGGTAATGAATAATTGAAGAGCTGGGCACACGTGTGTGGATTGTTATGAGAGTACGTGCGTGAGTCCATGAATGTGTATGTGCGTGTTTTAGAGGAGGGAGGAGTGGAAGTTGGATTCGATGCGAACAAATCTGTCGTCCCACACTGTAGAGGACAAGCTCTGGCCATTCTCACTTTCATGTGCAGCTACTGTTGCATATTTCCATTGCGTGCTGATATGTAATTCATAGTATACGTCCATCAAGGTTAAGGGTGCATTACAAGCATCATCCTTGATGCCCACAGGGGCTCGGACTAACAGCCCTTCTCTTGGATGTCCTTGCCCTGTCTCATCTGCAATGCCTCCCCCCAGCACCACTGCATTATGTTGCATTTGCATCGTATTGTCTCTGCATTGCCTCTGCAAGACTGGCCCCCATTTCACTCCCCCACCCCTCGCCCCTTCTCTTGCCCTTCTTCTGCCTCTCTTTCTCCCTTTGTCATCCCTCTCTCCAGTGTCAGGCTGGTGCCAATCTGCGGGGCTTGGCAGCGAGCTGTTGTGTAGACGGGGCAGGACGGGTCAGGACATGGCTCAGTAGATCTGCAGCAGCAGCAGCAGCAGCAGTAGCAGTGGTAGTGTCCGAAGTGAAGGTAGCGGTGTGCAGTGCTCGAGTATTGGCAGGGAATATGCAATGAGCCCAGGAAAGATTACGTTGCGGTAAAGGAAAAAAAAAACAAAAAACAGGGGAAATACATCAGAGGGAGGAAATCCCTAGCAGGAGGATCCCAGCTCAGCGCTTTCTCCCTGACACCACCCTCCTCCTCCTCCTCTTTCCATCCCTCTCCCTCTTTTATTCCCCTCCCCCCACCCTTTTCCTCATTCCCTCTTCTGCATCCTGTCTCTTTGGATCAGGCTCCCTCCGCATTGATCTTCCTTGCGATTTTTCCTCTTTTTTTTCCCCCACTCCGAGGGGTTTTATCCCTGTTGGAAGAGCTGGTGATGCAATCCACTGCCACTCCAGTCCCCCGCCCCTTCTGCTCGTGTGTATGAGGAGTGTGTGTGTGTGTGCACATGTGAGAGGGTGTATTTGCTTTTTGCATGAGTATGCATTTGTTCTTTACTGTCCCTGTCGCCATCACTTTGTCGTCCCTGCCCATACAATATACATTGCAAAGGGACAACAGGTGGATTTCCATGCTACAGATACTCCCTACGATGCTGATAATGCTGGCTGTTATGTAGGTAAGCCCTATGGTGCAAGTGGGCCCCATGTAGAAAACAGGGCTCATGGGTGCTGGTGCCTTCACCCCAGGGGCCCAGCATTGATGTAAAAGGGTCTCTCAGATTTTGGCCACAACAAGTCGACTGCGCTTCTGAAGCTCAATAGAGATCAGGCTGTTCTGCCAGGCGGTTATTAAAGGGCTGTTTGTATTGCCTGCTGTTTTTTTCATTAGCAGGAATCTTATATCATCGCCTCTGAATATTGCATGAGGTTCAGCGAGGCTTGGTTGTCGTGACACCACCGTAATATTTCACAACAATCAAAGATGGATGAGCCTATTCTTCTAGGTAAATAGAGGGAGGCCTGGCACCAATGAGGAAAAGCCCAAAGACGGTGACGGTGACACTGACGCACCGTAAAGGGGGGCCAGAGGAGCGAAGAAGAGGGAGGAGAAGAAGACGGAAAAAAAACGAGAAGAGTGATTGGAGTCCATAAAAATGAAAATGCACTGTAAGACAAATGGAGCAGGCAGAGATGAGAGAGCAAGGTAAATGAGGGGGAAAGAGAGAGGGAGAGGACAAGAGAGGGAGACAGAGTGAGAAATCAAGACGGAGGGAATGACAGAGTGAAGAGGATAAAAAAGGGAGAGATAGGGCTATTAGAGGGTTGAGAGGAAGAGTTAGTGAGAGACCCACGCTGCTCCCAGTAATTGAAAAGGCACCAGGACTGATTTAGAGGGGAGCTTAGCTGGGTTTGTTGGGATGGTGGGTGTAGGGTGGGGAGGGGGGGACGCTGCATTGCAGAGTACGAGGAGCAAGAACAGCCAAAACCCCCTGCGGCGCTTTGCTCCACCACCTCTACAGTCGTCATTAGCGCAACACGGTGAAAACGACCCTCCAAGGCCCATAATAAGCAGTGAGGCTGCAAAAACATTATGGCTAAATCCATACGAGCTAATTACTGTAGGTGTCTCTGCTTTTTTGGCATGAATAATACAGCGAAATAAAGAACGAGAGAGGACAGCTTTGAAGGAAAAAGATAAAATGCAGTAATGAAGTGGGAGGAAAGTTCTCGTGTTGCTGCAGGTGAGGTCCATACATGAAATACAGAGAAATTTTCAAGTAGATTATTTGTGTGTTCAAGTGAGTGTACATGCACAGCGTGAGTGCGAAAGTGTAAAGATCAAGCCATTATAAAAGGTCGTCTCTGCCGTTCTTTATTACAGTGCTCGTGACTCTGAGAATCGGTCTGTTCCTATAAAATCTTGCCACTTTTACAGCCACCAGCAAGAAAAATATGCGTGTTTAGCTCAATGTAACAACATCCAAAACACATTAAACTGGTGCTAATGTGACTTCTACTACTGTGTATGTGTCAGTGTGTGTGTGTGCATGGTAGAAAGTGCCAGAAGCTGCCCCATGTTGATGCACCTGGCCCAGCTCACCTCCCTGCTATAACTTGCTAATACAGCTGGACACTACACAACAAACGGATCATACAAACCCTTTCTCTGCCGCCTCTCTACACACATATACAGGGATACACCTCTACAGACACCTCCTGCTATATATGTAGGCCTGTCTCATAAGACACTGTTCTTTCCAGAAACTGATGGTACACGATTAATCAACTAAGCATTACTGCTCCGCGGTGTGCCCTTCATTCGTGAGTATTGGTGTTGTTTAACCCCCAGGGTGCTCAAATTCCTTCTCACAGGAGGCCTTTCAGAAGAACCCAGCAGCCTGGCCGACACACCCTCTCCGTCTTGGGATTGGTGGAAAGCAGGTGGAACTAGATTTGGCACTCAATTTAATTGGCTGGCACACAAGAAGCGGCAACACAAACCCATGGGTGCTGCTCCTGTTTGGTATACCTGCTCTGTGAATGTACATGTGCTTGATATGAGTTGATACCTATATGTATGCCTGTCAGGCGTGTACAAGTTTAATACTGTAATTCTGGTGTGTTAATTGTAAATGATATTTGGTGTGGTAGAACTGGTATCATAGAGCTTACTAGCAGTCACTGTGACAGCACCTTGGCTTTCCCACCATTCATTATATCAATAGCTCAAAGTTCAAAACAAACTAGTTTGGAGGCGCTAAAAGTGTAAAGTATGAACTCATGTGGAATAATAAAGAAATAAAAGCTAAATCAATAATGCATATCGCGTAATTTGGTAGTACTCAGCTGGCTCATCTTTAAATCAAGTACTACTCAGTATCTAACCTCTGCTTTTGTTTCATCTAACAAGGCTACACTACCTACCTAGCCAGCCAGCTAGCTAGGGTGGGTTGTAACAGAGCCTTCTTGGCATCAAACGAAGGCAGCTATCTGGTGAATATTGTGAATTGAGATAGAAAGACATAAACATCAAAGCAAGCATCTTTCACCAAGTTTTTCTGACTGAGTGCCAGCTAGCTAACTGGCGGTTAAGCGAGCCTACTAGAGGTTTTGTAGGCACTCTGAGACAGGCTAAACTGAGGAGCAAGACACTGTTCTCAATCGCGAAGTGACAGTTTGATTTTTTTAAAAATGGCATAAAATAAATGTACGAATGCCATCATTTAATCAATATTATGACATCAAAATTCCTGTAAACTTTCTTTAATTAGATAATGATAGTCATAAGTTGAGTTTATAATTTATTAAATTATTTACAATTATCCTTCTTCTATATATTAACTTATTTATAATAGTTTGTTAACATTTAATTATGAAATATTCTATTTTCCTAAATGTAATTTTAAGGTTTGAACAAATATTATTAAGTCTTCTAAAGTTTATTCAGACGGTTGTCAAAGTGAATTTCATGGCTGCCCTGGCTTATCTGGTGCTGCGGGAGGCGAAGTGAAGGCTCAGTGCATGCAGTTTCCTGGTCTTCTTCAAATAGCATGAGTGTAATTAGGATAGTAAACATGCTGAACAGTTACTGATATTTGGGCAGGGTTTCCTCTCCTGTTTCAATGCCATAACACCATATTATTGGTTGCTCTGATTAATGAAGAGTTCATTTCCTGATAGCTTAATAGCATCTAATTCAAAACAGATCTAGAATGTTTGAGATAGATGTTTTTCCTCTTGAAAACGTCCAGGCATCATCTGTGAAGACAGATGTATGCCCTATATAAGTGTATGATTAAAGGGCATTGCCTTTATGCTTTCTCTTGCCTGGTATGTGTAGGTGGGTGGGGGCTTCTCTGATCTGTCTTTTTGCTCTTGCCAACATGATAAATTACTCCAAATATATGATAGTTCCTCTCTCGGCTTTTAAACCTTTAGGTAGTATGTTGCTGGGCGTGAGGCCTTCCTGCCTGCCAATCCTGTACTGTCTGTGTGTGTGTGTGTGCTGTTCAAAAAGATGCCTGCAGCTGAGTGGTATTTTGTAACTCGTTTGCCACACTGAGACCATCGCATAGGTCATCAGTGAAGCGGTTTGAACAAACTCCATAAAAACCTAACATCCCCAGTTACATGCTGCTGTTGCTGTAACCGGCTGTGTCTTGAGAGGGAGGCGTCATGGTGCCGTAATATCCATGGCTGAGTGCGAGCAAACACTCTCAGCTGCCTCTCCCTCCCCTGTGGGCTGCTCACTCTCTCCACAACCTCACCGCCATGTAATGGGGCACAGTATTTACATGTGAATACTGCCTCCTCTTATCCTGTGACACTGCACATGGAGAATGGCGAATGCTTATAATGATTTTAATAATTTGTTGTCTGGTGGTAAAACAACTGAACTTGTTATACTGTGGGTCATTTACAATCAAGCATGAAAAATAGCATAAGACATAATAAGTTCTATAATTCTTTTATTTGAAAAAATAAAGACTAGCATGTACAACTTGGAATGAATGTAAACTGAACTCAATTTGAACAGTGCGAGGGCGGAGTGCGCTGTGCTTCTCTTCGCTCATATGTTGCCAGTACCCCTCCTGTCTCTTGTCTGAGTCGAGAAACAGAGGAGAAAAAAGAAAGAGTGAGGCCAGTGATTCTCTTGCAGAAGAAGACCTCCTATCCTGGCGAAAAAAAAAAGAAACTCTGAACTCTGGTCCCCCCTCATTTTAAAGGGTAGACGCACAACTACTAAGATAGCCGTCAAATAACATAACAAAACAAAAGTATGACATTTGAAAATCTCGTTTTGTACATTTTTCTCTTTTATCAGCATACAATTCGTCATTCCTTTAGCAGCAGGTTGGTTGAAATATTCTCTCCTCTAACAATTACAGGTTCCTCTCCAAATACAAAGCTATACCAAACAGCAGAGGACTGGCCATAGTGGAATCAGCAGCTCTGTGGTAGCTGAGGAGGAGGAAGGGAGAGGAGAGGGGGCATGAAAGGGTATTAGTGCTCCGGTCTCCATAGCCCCATCTGAAAGACAGAAAACAGAGAGAGAGAGAGAAAGGGTAATGTGCTGACATTTTTTACCACTATACGTGGAACTGGAAGGTTTGCCAAATGCTTTGCTTTAGTCTGAAGGTAGTAATTACAGGAACATTGTTATTATTTTTTACTTGTTAGTACTGATGCTAAGCTGATCTCAGGAGGACAGGATCACTAACCATCATTTCATGCAGATATTTTGCGCCTTTTTATAGCCATAACGGACAGAAGGATATTTTATTTAACATTCAATTATTTTCATACAAACAGTATGAATAATAGACATTTTCAAAGTGATGTTTTGATTTTTCTTTTTTTTCTTCAAGGGGGTTCTGGGACAGAAGACCAGAAACTGCTTTTGATCATCTGTGACTCTGCCCAGTGAGAGAGGAGGGAGGGGAGAGAGAGAGAGAGAGAGGGGACAAGACAATGGACGCATCAGGTTCAAGACTGCTGTTTTAACTTGTGAGGCAGTGCACTAGATTATTGTCTTTATTAATTTTTAATCAACAGGCAATTAGAACACATCCTAATTCGTCCTTAAGCAGCTTCATATTCATCTCTTCAACTCGCCCAGTTAAAGCTCTTGTATTGTGCCCGGTTCTGGAGCAATGTCAGTATACACTTTGCCTTAAATAAAATTAATAAATAAAGGTAGAGCTTTCTGTCTACGGAGTACATATTCTGTCAGGTACAATGAAAGTGTAGACACTTTTTCATGCAAGACTTATGGACATTCATCATGTATCAGCCTTTACAGAAAATGGCGCAGTCTCTGTTGTAATGTCACAAGGGAGTGCAGCGGGGGATGGGAGAGAGAAGGCTCCTGTTCGGTGGCCTCCCTTGTGACTAATCTGCCCCTATCTAATAACTAATATTACATGTGGCTTATCTTGCAGCTGCCCTCAGAGAAATACATATGGAAAATGAAAACAGTACCCCCTGTTTTAATAAAAACTTACACCATACAAAACTAAAACTGTTTGTTTTTCCTGACATTTAGTATCTACTTCCTTTATAAGCATCTTCTCTCTTTCTTTTTTTACCTTAAATAATTGACCTGTCATCTCCAAGTAAATGTCTGCTTCTCTGAATCATCGTCCTCGTCGTTAAGCTTCTCTCCCAGGTTATTCTTGCTGTGACAATGAACTCTGCCAACACTAATGTAGCCTTCCGTCCTGAACCTTGCAGCATGGGATCTGAGTGGCTGTAAAAATTCCCACCAAGACAGTGTGAGCAGCCGTGGCAGCAGGTGTTACACTAGCGGATTACTATTTTCCCATCAGGGTAAAACAGTTGCTCAGTGCCTGCAAAAAAGCCATCAGATGATACCGGCTGCACAACGTTTTATAGACTCCACCAGAAACTAAAGATTCCAGACGGTAAAAATCTGCTTTGCCAAGCATAGAACCAGTCTTCAATCTTTCAGCCGACGCAACTACTTTTACCTTGTCAATGCGGAAGCCTCTCTGATCTCTCTCTGTATCCTTGTCTTCATTTTTCTGGCCATCGTAGAACTCCGAAGTTCAATGGTTTATTACCTGAAATGGGTGATCAATGAGGCATTTGATGTTGAAAGTGCAAAGATACTTAATAGCAAACTCAGATATTAAAATAATAACTTTAGCTGATGAAAAACACATGACTGAAATATTGCCATTTTAATTGCCCCGTCCTCTCGCACCCTACGTATGACGGTAACATTATTATGGGACTTCTCTCCAGGGTGTTTCTGGCTGTGGCCTTTACAGCAGGACATGGTAATCACAGAGGGCAGCCCTCAAATCATTTTGGTATACCTTCCCTCCTGTGAGTAAACACAACTTCTGTGACTGAAGGAGGTGCAGATGTATGTGTGTGTGAGGTACTCTGTGTAAATGTGTTTCCGTTCCAGGAAGCCCTAGGAGGTTGCATATCATACACAGCCTGGCGTCTGGGAGGGAACTGCAGCCAGTCATCCATAATGTAGGCAGTACAGGCGCCTCTGTGGCGCCAGGGCCTGGGATAAATCAAGAAACTCATCTCCTGGTGCCTGTAGAGCACAATTCTGGGAGAGTAGAAGGGGAGGTGGGGAGCTTCAGTCCAGTGCTCATCCTCCTTCCACTGTCCATCCTAGACTCCCTGCTTGCCACAGCCGTCTAATATGGACGGTATTAGGTATCTTTTGAGCGCAAGTGCGATCATTTTGGACGGATGATGAGGTGGTGTTTCATTGTTGCTAATTGCTACAGGTGGGTGTGTATAAGCCTGCGGCGGATCAATATCCGTAACGCTGTTATCAGGAAAACAAGTTAACAGGATAAGACCTCTTGAAAGGAAGAGATCTATAGAGGAGCTCAGCAGCTCACAACATGGAAAGGATAGGAGGTAAACAAATGCAAATCAATGGTGTGTGCAACCTTGCTCTTTATGTGCAGAGCTTGAGATGATGTGAGAATGTAAGTGTGTATTATTATCATTAAAAACTGAGAAAAAGCCATCAGACTTTTGAGGATGGAGTCAAGGTTGCGGGCAAACTATCTTGGAGATTAGCCTGAATTTGGATTCTGGAGGTGGGATATAGCATAGATTAACCAATGACCAAACCTTTGCCTCATGAGGCGAGATGGGAGAAGAACAGGAGAATGGATGTGTGTGTGGGCAGAAAAGGATCATTATTCTTGATGGAATGAAGTCTCAAGCCAGGTATGCGATAGGCCCATATCTAGCAGCACAAGAGAGACAGTAGCACTGAGATTTCTTCAGTGGGAGGAAGGAGGGTTGGGAGGAGGCTGGGTGAGGTGGGGGTCTGATCTTGGAGAGCTGGTGCAACTGGAAAACCTATCTCTGAAATTTGTTCAAGCAAGCCCAGTCTGCACCTCAGCTGCTTGCAGTGGAGGGAAAAGGAGAGGGTGAGTAAGGAGGATGGAGACTAGGGAGGCAGGCAGGAGAAAATGGTGGGAGGAAGAGAAAAAAGAGGAAGGAGTGGGGAGTGAGGATGGGATGAGGGGTGAGGAGGGCTCTGGAGTGAACTTGGAGTGGAGATGGTGATTACATAGAACAGCTAGAGGCAAGGGCGCCTCAAGCGCACTTGTAACTGTGATGTCGTTTTCCTCTCATAAATAACCCCTCCCTCTCTGATAGGGTGGGTTGCCATGGTGGTGTGCTGGGACTGGGCTGGTGTTTGGTTCAGTTGAGTTGTTTGTTTGTCTCAATATCTTTCACACTGTGGTCTGCTTACGCCAGAAATACAAGCCATTTTCAATTGGGTGGATGGTTTCTGATCTGTGGTTGTAAACAGTTCACACCGCCTGTAATCCACATGAACATAACATGGCTTTCTGAAGTCAGCCATGAGAGGTAACTACTGTAGCTCTCTTTCAGCCTCATCCTCTCTTCATGTCATTCACCCAGCTCCTTGTTTGTAGTATTGGGTATATTTATCCATAACTGCGTCTTAGGTAGGATGCTGAGAGGCCTTATGTAACCACTTTTTCATTTCTATATTCATTGCTGCTCACAGTTCATCCTTAAAGGCAGAGCAGAACAAGGATGTGATGGTGTGTGTGTGTGTGTATATCGCTTGCTCTTGGGTGCTGTGAGGAGGGGAGGCGCTGAGGGATGGTGGGAGACGTTTCAATGAGGCAGCAAAGCTGTGGTTCTGATCAGTAAGGGTCCCATTTCGTCCTATAAGCTGACAGAACACTAAGGTGGTACCCACTGTTATTAACATCCTCATTCACTACTGAGCTGACCAACAGGAGCTACTAATAACTTCTCAGCTCCTCTCTCTCTCTTAACATCTGGTTACAGGTACGAGAAGCTGCAGTGCAGGATAAAGGCTGGTGACGAAGGCGGAGGGTGAACAGAAGAATCTGGTGCGCTCAGCATGGGGCACCGCTGACGGTGCGACACCCAGCCTGCTCTTTCACTGCTGAGGCACCTCCTGCCATCCGCATCTCGAGCGTATCATGCAGTGAGACTGGGCAGTGATAAACTGCTGACACAGAGACCGTCATCTGAAAGTACAAGCTGGCGGACAGTTGGCCTGGACAGTTGGTGACAGTTGGCAGAAAGGAGGTGGAAGCAATAGCACTGCTGATGTGACAAAATGGGGCAGTAATGGATGCTCTATCTAATCCCCTATCCATTTGTAACAGAGTTTAATCACAATCATGCAATGACATGGCGTAATAAATGGTTACATTCTTTACGCTTAACTGAAATGAATGGATAAATCTTTAAGTATATCTGCTGGTTTAACGAGCTGCCGATGCAGACCTTAAGAGCGTATGTTGGTTTAGTAACTCGGTTGTAGTGACGGATGCAGGTCATTTGATTTAAAAGCCAGAAGTCAACACGGAAGGATCATTAGCGGTATATTATAACCCCTTCCCCTCACTTACGACAGACTTACTGAACCTCGGCGTGTCCAGTGACATATTGTGAACCCTGGTCTAGATATAGACCCTACAAATGAGCAATAGATAGCAAGACAATTGTAGTTTAGTCAACTCACTGTTTGATTTGAAAACGCGAGCTGAGATATCCGTGCTTTTCTGTCAGGGTGCCACACTTCTGGGTGGGAAATTTATAATGAAGCACCTATTGAAGCATTCTAACAATACGTACCTCATTCTTAAACCTCTTTCAGCCCTCATCATTTTGGGATCAATGAGGATATGACAACATATTTGGCATCATCGAAACCTCTTTATAGAGGCTTATTTATTTTCGTATATCAGGAATGGTAACTGTGTCTCAAAGGTAAATCAAGCGTGTATACTGACCGTCAGCGTCCTCATTTATCATATATGACCTCTGTGGGTTCAGCCCGGCATGGTGCCAGCCTTCTTTGGTGGTGATGGGCAGTCATCGCCTTGTCAGACAGAAATACTCTAGGCGGAGTGAGGATGGGCCTATTTGCAGTGCAGAGCTGAGTTCTATTAGACTGGGGTCAGTCCAGGTCCAGAGTTAATAATTCTGGTGAACAATGTGACTGGGGGCCAAGTTAGCAGTTCATGCTTATCTGGGAGTGGTTATGAGCGTGAGCACAACGCAAGCTGTAAATGTGCTGAGCTGAAACCAGGGATCTTCTACTGTGAAAAAAAACAAAGTAAGTTGGAACAAGCCACAAAGTTTCAGTGTGAGAACTTGTATGTTGTATCTGTGTTTTCTAGGCAAACTTCTAAACTACAGAACATGAGACATATCTGAGAGGTGCAGGCAATGATGAGCATTACCCATGGGCAAAACAACATGACTAATTAGCACAGGGGTTTGACAGAAGACTGTGCAGCCTCAGTTTTGGGCTGAGAGCCCTATAATTCTTTATCAAAAGATATCAATTCTTAAGAGTGATTGAAACTACTAGTGAGCTTGCAAACTGTCACTGTGTACTATGGGACAATACCTGTTTCTTTGACCTTCTGTAAACCATACTGCCATATATTCATTTCAAACTAATGAATCACCAAGGAAGTGCCATCTTCAATTTTCTGTTGATTTCATGTTCTCTGTATGTGACGTGGAAGCAGCCACAGCAATAATGAAGTAGGAGACTTTATTGAATATATCATGAAGATTAGACTATTAAATAGTAAATATAGTATTTGGTTTATAGGAAGTAAAGAAGACTCCATTACTATATCCCTCCTCATTGATTGAAATTAAACCTGTGGTTGGGAAAAAGTGCAAACAAACCAGTTACTCTGCTGGGGGTGTTCGATCCCAAACTAATTTCGTCATTACATTTCCTCATCATCTACCCACCGACCATACATAGCTCCAACACTGGCCGCGGTGTTCAGGGGCCTGTTGGCCTCGAATGTAGGAGAAATACATCACCAGAGCCTCAACTGGAATCTGCTCTTAGGGCTGTAAGATTTACACCGACAATACCTAGTGCTTGCGTGCTGGACACTACATTCCCATGAATGGCATTTCTCAAGCAGAGTTTTCTTCATACAGATTAATTTTGTCCCTAACGGACACCTAAAACCAGTCTGACTCCTGACTGCTGTAATGCTGCGATGCTGAAATCCAATTATCAGACTTGTCTCTTTCCCAATGTGACTTGTAGTCTTTTCTAAAGGTTGTGCGTATGCTGCAAGCTAATGTATAATTATGTCGCTTCAGCTGATGAGCTCATGGACGCTAGTAGGCTGCCTGTGGTGGCCTCACATGAGAAACCTGCAAACAAATGGTATCAGACAGATGAAGTACTGTCACCAGACCGGGAGGAAAGTATTGTTGTGAAGTTTAGGACATGCTCAGCATGGGAGTATTTTCCATGGTTCGGCGGAAAAAGGGCTTATGGTTGGCTGGTTCCTCCCCGCTGTTCCTCACTAGCTGAATACTGATAGTGATATATGCTTCTAGAAATGGCTAAAGGCGAGATCGCTGCAGGCCTTTATGACGGATCCAGCCTCTTGAAAAATAGTTCAAACAAACACCCATAACTTAGTAAAAAGTGTGAATGGGCATGGTGCAAATAACTCCCAGTGCCCCTTCCTCATCCCTCATTGGGAAAAAAGGTTTGTTTTAATGTGATATGGACCTCTGTGTTGTGTGTGACAAGGATAGACTTTACACAGACAACCATAGATATGTCTTGGACCTTTTGTCTTTTTGGTGTGTGTGCATGCTCTTTTACGTCTGTTAGTATTTTCCTCAACAATGCTGCATCCCTATGTTTCCTGTAGATTAGTCAGAGTATCGGACTTGCCTCAAGAGATTCCTGCTGGCCAGTGGTTGTGTTTGTGTTGCTGCAAAACAGTAGCTGGATGCGTGAAAGCACATCCCAGCGACAGGTCATCCTCAAATACCATGGCTGTGAGAACCTGAGCCTTGTTAAGTCCACTGCGTTTGAGTCTCAGCTATTTGTATTTGTATTGAGCCAATGAATTAGACATTATATAACAACCTTAGATTTGGTTAGACTGGATAAGTTGCAGCGAATCACCGTGTGACATGGGCGATAACACTCTTCATAAACAAAGAAAGGCCTCTCCTCCTCCTGGCTTGAGCATGGCAGCCCACAGGATGGATCTGATCTGGCCATGGCAGGGACTGTAATTAACTAAAGCAAGCTCGCCTGATTAACTGACGGTTCAATAACCTGTCACGTACACAGGCACAACATTCCCTCTGTCATTTCCATCTGTGAAATGTCAGGAGACAAAACATGCTGGCTAAACACCCAGCGATAGTCTTCCAGTCTATTTCTATATGTCTTACCTCCCTCTTCTCTCTATGCTCATCCTTGTGTTAATTTCTCCTCTTTCCAACTGTACAGGTCTCCCTCTATCTTTATTTAGTCACCCTCTTTGTCATGCTAAACCACCTTTATTATCTTCTGTCTCTGTCCCTTGTCTCTCTAAGTGGACTGGGTGTGGGGTTTGGTGAGCATGATGCTGGATCCTCCACAGGCAGGCCCCATGACTGTTGGGAGGCCTCCACGGTGCTGCCACCACCAGGCCCTACCTCGCCCATCCTTCCTCTTGTACTGCCCTTTTTTCCCTGACGCCTTGGACCTAGCCAGTACCAACTCTCTGCAGACCTTTCCCTCTACTATTGTCTCTTCTCTCTTTCCTTATCTTCAGAGGAAACTCCTGTGATTCACCATCCACTGTGTCTTATGGACATGGTTGTTCACTGCCAGGCTTCCACTCTTAATAACAGCTTGTAGAGGACTGTGTGTGTGTGTGTGTGCTATTGGGGATGGGTGGTACTCTGTTGGCAGTGGTCCGCACTGGCATGAGTTGGTTAACCACTCCCACTGTTGCCCATGGCAGCCAGCCTCAGCAATGCGCTCCAAACGGGACTGTGGGAGGCAGGAGGCAGTTCACTGGGCCAGTGAGGAATATCTTTTACTCTCACTGGATGACATATCACCCTTGTACTAACATACTGCATCCTCCCCTGTTCACACTAAGTTTAATGTGACACAGGATGCAAAATGGTGTTCGAGAACACCAATTATTATCCTCTTCATTAGCATCCCTTTATCAACACTTTCCAGGTTTTTGGAGTTGCCAACCTGTCACTGTGAGGTGCCCAGACTATCCTCAAGTAGTGTCTCTACTCTACTGTATATTCACCAAGTGAAAGGTGCAAAAACCAGCTGTCACTCTGACAGATGGGTGTGACATACACACACACACACTCTCATACACACTTCCATTCACCGTAGCACAAGCACGAACACAAAGAGTCAGTGTGACATACACACTTCTTTTCTATAGGAGCACTGAGCTCCACAGAGCGCTGAACGCGTCTTTTCTTTGAGGCTTAACAAAAGACAGTGAGGCCGGGCTGCGTCTGGAGGGGAGGAAGGAGAGAGGATGGGTGTAAACAACACCAGCCTCCCTGCACCCTGCAGACAAGGCCGGTCCACCATATGGCCCGGTGGCAGTAGGTGGCTGGGTACTCCTCCGCACCACGGAGAGCACTTTATCGCTCCTAGACACTAGGGACATGGAACATGGCTAGGTGTTGCCGCCAAGCATATAAATTATTCACTGCAGCGGATCAGATGTCCTTCAAGTTACTAAACATGCATCAGCAAACAAGAGCGTAACAGGAATAGGATAGGGCCTTAGCATGGTCCAACTACTTATTCGATACTTCCACTTCAATGGGGGAGGCTGTTTCCACTTCAATGGGCGTATTGGTGCAGACAAGGGGCTTACGCCTGTGGATTAAACTTTTCAGAGATGCTGATACGCAGGCTAACTCCATAACAATTCCACTTTACACTCCAATTACTGCGCTGCCTTGCAACGTGAAACTGCATCACAGCTCGATACCATATATGGGATATTTGATCACAGC
>BRZM01002764.1:30328-41123 GCA_033238685.1 Lates japonicus | reverse complement strand
ATAAAAGTAAACAGGTCTGATGGCTGCACATAGAAAATATGTACAAAGAACATCGATACTGAGAGCACCTCTCCACAAATCCCACCATGGAAGCTGAAGAGATAGAGAGTAAAAGAACATTTTTGAGATCTGCCCATGAAATATTCATTGTTACTCTGTAGGGGGTGATAAGATATTCACAGAGGTTTAACCTTTTTCTTTCTCTGGCATGAATTTTGCACCATCAGCGATACAATCTGCACTGTAGAGAATAAATACAGCAGCACAGATCCCAGAGCTGCAGATCCCAACATTAAGGTCAAGGCTTCACTGTATCAGTGCAGGCCAGTGGTCGTGTCAGGCTAGGGTATGATTTGTTACAGCACAGGAAGAGAAGTTTTCCCTCAAAGTCCTGGGAAATTCAGCAGCGATGATAGAGGAGAGGGGCCAAGTGCAGCATGCTTAATGGACGCAGAATGGACTGGCTGGGTATCAGTTCTCAGAGCAACCACGCAGAGTTCAGGAGTTGGCCAGTGGACAGAATCGGTTCTCAGAGCTTTTCAGACTATGCCAATTACACATGTAACAGTAAGACTCTGGGCTGCAGAGGAACAAGCAGTGAAAACTGAGTGAAAAAGTTGACTACTGCGGTTGCTGACTCATGAAATTGCTGCAATGACTGTTTAAGCTTGCCATTCCACTAAAACTGTATATTCTATTGGTCTTTTTCATCCTTACATAATCATCAGTTTATCATTTACTGAAAGGCTTTTTTAATTTACAAAAGTGGCAGCAAATTTGTCTCTGCAGGTGAAAAATCTTTACTTCACATTGTGGTGATGTTTGTGCTTTAGGCTGAATTGAAGGATCACGTGGCTTTCTGTGGGACAACAGAATTGTGCAACTTTTGCTACTGAATACTGGGCTGTTGTTTTGTGCTTGAGAAGCAACAGCTTGAAGATAAAAGGTTTTTTGGCAGTCAAAATTCACAGAGATTAGATTTTTGTTAGACAGTCTTCTGATCAAATGGGTATCTTAAAGACCCATTACAGTATTTTCAGGCTAATGAAGCAGCATATTGTAAAAATGAACACAATTTCCTGCAAATACAAGACGTAAAGACTCGCAATGTTTCTTTTATTCTAATAAGTAAACTGCTGCTAATGCTAATGTTGCTATGTAGCAAACACTTATAGCACCTTTAAGGCACTCAGATTTCCTCTGAATTCAGTTTAATCTGATTTGCTGACATTTTACCATATTACCAGAACACTACTACTCCGGCATGTAGTGTAATCGAGTAAACAGTTTAATGGATTAGTTTCTTACCGGCAAATCGTCAGGTTTTCTCTCTGGCTGGTGGTAATGCTCCATCCCATTCTCAATGACTGTGAAAACTGAGAAAACAAACCAAAAAAAAAAAAAAAAACCCCACTAAAATTAATAATCATATTAATAAACAACAGTACAGTATAAAGCCCTGCTTGATTCCAACACAAACAAACATACTGATATCTTTGCTCCATTCTGTCTTTGTTTCTATCTTTGCTAGAACCTTGCCAGGAAAAGGGCAAAAACAGTTACATTTTCTCACAAGTGTGACTCAAGTGGAAAGATCATGGGGGCATTACAGTGAAATGTGCTCAGCAAAGGTCATAGTAATCAGCTAGTTTGATTGTGAGGTATCTTGCCTGTAAATGTAAACTGATGGTGGCAACAAATGAAAACACAATGGCTTTGACTTCTGGGGTTCATAAATATCCATAACACATTTCTGCATCGTTTGTCATTGACCGTAGTTGCCTTTTTTCCATTAACCCAAGCACAACAGGTTTGCAGCCTGACACACACGCTAACACAATGAGCTGACTGTATTAATTTCTTCTTTTGTTGGGTCAGGTGCCATTCTCTAAAGGAAATAGTTCATCAGCATTGTAGCTATGCTTCAAATAGCAATTTCCAATACCGCAGGCTACCATGGTGCGCTCCACCATTCTCCTTGCCTTCCCTGCTCAGAGTGAATACCTCAGATTGTAAAGGGTCAGTACCTTGCCCTTCACTACACAGACTATTGTGCAGCAGAAATACCCCAGCACCACTAAATAAAGAGCTACACACAATGCGTACTGAAGAAAAAGAGGTCTAAACAACTCTTTAAGCCTTTTCTACAGGGTATTCTATAGCAGGGTCAGAGAGAGCAAACACAGCAAAAAGAGCAAGTTCATCTCAGTGGAAAATAGTGAAGAATCTTATTTGATGGTTCATAGGGGGAGAATGTGATGTTGCAACCTTCTCAGACTCTCTTGTGGGAAGAGTGTTTTTTTTTCCCCCTGTGTCACTACATGGCTTTAATCCAGATACACACAGTGTACCCCAATGGATACTCACCATCGTCGCTGTGTTTTCTCGACAGCTCCTGTCTACTGCTGTGAGCCACCACTTCCTCTGGAACCTTGTCCAAGTCACTGGTCTGCAGAGATGAGATACATCAGATGAAAGATACAGATAAATCTGTCAATAATCTTTTCAATTAATCGAGTGGTCGCTCAGTCTGTTAAACATCAGAAAACACTGAAAAATGTTCATTCCAGTCTCCCAGAGTCCAAAGTGATGTCTTTAAATCTCTTGTTTTGTCCAGAAAACAGTCAAAAAATCCAGAGAATTTTTTTATTTTTTGTAGTAAAAAAATAAACTCAGACTAATCTTTGGAGCTCTAACAAAGAGAGATGGTTAGGAATAGAAATAAATCTAGACAGAGGGAGATACAAATGCATAGATAGATAGAGATAAATGGAGACAGATACAGACAGACAGGGAAAGCGATACAGATAAAGATAGACAGAGATTGATGCAGATGAAAACTTTATTTCATTCCTGAGTGCAAAACCAGCTAAAAAACATCCACTTTCACAGACAAGCCAACAATTTTGGAGAAATCTGCAGTGCAGCAAACACACTGTTTCTAAGTCTGCATTTGGAAACTATTATCATAAACCCTGTTGAGATCACATTGTCTCTGTGAGTCTCCACTGACGCACACACCCATTCACTAACAGCTGCACAGGACAGGACAGGATGGCCCGAACCCAACAGCTTGCAGATTTCATCATGCAGAGGCTCATATCCAGGCTGCATATACAATTTAGCTTACATTAGAAGTGATAAGCTATGAAAAACAGATTTGCTTGTGCATTACGCGCAGATGGGAGGGAAGCTGGAAAGGACTGTGGCCGTACAATCAGTCCAGTCCATCTTCAGAGCTGTAACATGAGCGTTTGTACAGACGTCTCCTGTCTGGACCAGACTGCCTTTATTGGTAGTGTTTACAGACCTGCAGTGGTGGTATCTATTTAAATCATCAGTGACAATATTTCTGTTGCAGTGCGACAAAATACAACAAGCATAATACCTGAACTGAACTGGGACAATCTGCTAGTGTCTAGTGTAGCTTAATGAAGAGAGATTAGAGATGGAATAGGAAGAAAAATGCTAAAACTAATTTGTATTTGACATCTATGACAGGTACAGCACTATTTGTCAACACCACCCGACATGATAAATGATCCTTTTCTTACCGAGTTTCTGTGTGGAGACTCAGAGCCACTGGCCCTCTTGGCCTTTTGTGCCAGAGACGTCCCGAACCTCAAGGCCTCATACACCGGGTCCACCTTATTGCCACAGGCTTTAGAAAAAGAATGAAACCAGACATGATGAAAGCCGATGACAAACAAATGTTCAGCATTTTGTGAATGCCAAGTGGTGATTTACAGTTCAATAAAACCAGGTAGGTAAATCTTATAAAATAGCTCAAGTGGAAAAGTGCTTTTGGATGAGTGGAGTTAAGTTTTCGCTTTAGAGCATCCCAGCCCACACAGAAAACGGAACATAAGATGGAGATTTAAGCCGCTCACCGATGGGCATAACTTCTTTGATGCAGCCGTACTGTTCCTGGATCAGTAATGGGGAGCTGTAGTACCGCCGAAAGCCTTTTGGCTGAGGAGGGAAAGACAGAGAGGCAACAAACATTAGAGACGAATCAATATGCAGCGCCGCAGGTAGCGCAGCACCCTGACACTGAAATACTGCACATAACTCTATTTACTCAGACATTTCTGAACACGGCTGACATTGTAGAGCTGAAGTTCTGCCACACAGGATGCATCACAGCGAGCTCATGCATATTTCAGCCTGCAAACTGAGCAGATTAGGCAGTGTCAGATAAATACTGTGTACAGATGACAGTCAGTTTTGTTTCATGTTTAAAGTGCACAGCTCCCTTCATGATGGAACGATCAGAAGTATGAATGAGCTGTGAGCTGCAGGACAACATGCATCAGGCGGAGTCATCACAGTGCAACTAACTGCCACAAAAAAAAAAAAAAAGGTGAGGAAACAATGACACAACTGATGGATAGCCTTAGAGTTACAGAGCAAGAGAAACAGACTCAGACTCAGTCCACACTCAATACTGCACTACCCCACGGGAAAGGCGCAGCATTAGTTCCACTCAATTTAAATTAAATTTCAGCATCTTTAAGTACAGAAGATTGAAATTCTCCACAATCCTTGAAGACATCATGTTATCTGAAGCACACCGGGTAATGATTAATGTATATATTTACAGTTTTCTGCATTTTCTCTATGTCTCTATGGAAGACAACCATTTACACAGTATGCAGCCATTTACTGATACGACACAGTGGTTTCTGACAAGATTAATGCTCCCAGATTACAGCAGATGTCAGTTCTTTATGTGTGCATCAGTACTAAAGATCTACATCTCACACATAATAGCTTTTTTTCTGTTTGTTTACATACATGCATTCAAGTGGAAGGTGGTAAAAGCTGCATCTGCATCGCTGATCAGTCCTGATTAATTCTTTGTTTGACACTTCTCATGATGAGACGGCTAAAATAAGCAACCCCTGATCTCTTCGGGCCCATCGCAGGAACTGAGATGTCAGAACCTTCAGGGTGATACTCATTAAGGAAAAGGTTAGAGGAGCACACTTGTTAGGAACCAGTCTGGTTCATTTGGCTGCAAACAAAAGACAACGCTCACTAACGCTGTCAGTGACTTCATTTACTACACTAATGTTGTGGCAGCAGGAACTAGATACAGTCTAAAGTCTTAAATATCACCATTTCTATTCCTCAAAAGTTATGATGAGGACAGTACTGCAATTAAATCATTCATTCATGCACATCCTTCCTCAGTGTATATGGCTACAAAGAAGCACAGGTGAGCTACACAACAAAACCCAATATTGTCAGTTTGCACACTGTACAACAACTTTACTGACACACAGTCCCCAACCTTCACTCTGCTGGTTTAAGTAATCGTTTTTCAGAGGCTCTGTTTACCCCGCACACACTGACAACACAAAGCATTTTCAGATTTGTCTCGTCACACTTAGTCTGGACTAAGGAGGGCTAATAATAACCACTTGTGTTCACTGAGCACTAAGGAAACACAGAGAGATGGAGTAAAAGATCTGAATGATGTTGTGGTTGTGAGTGATAAGCATTGCTCATCAAAACCAGGATGAGCGAATCATTTTACGTTCTGAATCACTGTAACTTTTGAATTGTGTCACTGATCTAGTTTGATATGTAGCTCAAGCACTGTAGTAGGACTCAAATCTCACCGGCTACGCACCGAGTTTCAAGCAGTGACTCACACATTAACTGACACACATTGATTATTAATCATGTTCGATTCAAACTGGCAGGTCTCCCAGAAACCTCAATTGGACTGGACTTGTCAACACTTAGTCTTGACAAAAACTGTGTGTCAGGAGAGGTCTAGTGAGTGGTCAGCTTTTGTTAGCTAGGTGACCAACATACTGTATTTGCAAGTTGTATACAGAGACATTAAAAAAGGAGGAGAAATGTGTGTTTCAATCTATTTAGGAAACAAAATCTTTCCCAAATGTAACTGTACCTTCTCAGAGAATTGGTAAAAATACTACAACTGTATCTTTAACACTAATATTTTACAACTGGCTGTTGCCAGAACTAATAATAATGCTATCTTAAGTAAGAAATGCAAGTGAAATAATGTTATGTAACCAAATAGCTCAGCCACAAAGGCTGACATGTTAGATACAGCAGATTTTTTTGACTGCATTTGTTGAAGAGTCATTATCTTTGTATCAGTAAGTTCAGAAACGTACTGATGAAGATTCAGAGCATGAGGTAACTTGATTTCTTTGCTAAAGGATTCTCAAGCCAAGAGAAACAAGCATGGCTGCAGGAGAGTCCAAGTTTAGAGTAAGTCGAATTTAGAGCTGTACTCCACTGGGGAAAACTTCCCTTTTTATGCTTGACCCCTCAACCTCATTTTCCACTCCTGAGAGCCGATCATATCTTCGAGCCTCATCCCTCAGGCATCTAGTGGAAAGACGTCACGACGGGAAAGGAGAGAGACAGCCTGTACTGTTAGTATCACTACCATATTATTTCCATGAGACATCATTTCACTTTGTTCTTGCTGACTAACATCAAGTTATTCCAGATTTCTTCAGCTAATTCCAGCGAAAACCTTCTCAAGCGAGGTGTAGTTGAGGTAGACGAGGTAGAAAATCACACATAATATGACCTGACAGTGCAGCAGTCCCCCTCTCTCTCTCTCTCTCTCTCTCTCTCTCTCTCTTCAGTGTGGGATGTGTGTGTGAATGACTAAAGAGCCCCAGTTCAGTCCTGACTGCCAGTTTACTGGACTGCTGCAGAAGTAAAAAGCGATGAACGTTTCCTGGCTCTCGGTTTCGCTGGTGTGACCGACCCCTCCCCAGTAAAAACATCCTGCCCCCACCCCAACGGACTGACTCTACAACCAGATGTTCTCATACTAATGCATATGGGATTGTGGATCACGTCATAGCCCACAATCTCAATCATCATCATCAGCCAAAAATGAGGACAGAAAGTGTGTTGCTGGGAGGGAAACGATATACAATAATAATGTTTAAGTCGAAGGTTATTACAGTGCTTTTGAGACTGTACCAACTATTAAATGATTGTAGTCCTGCGGTTTTGCTCTTTTGTAGCCGACATGCATATTATTTGAAGTCGACCAATCAAGCGCTAACAATGTTTTCTGTGACTCTCATTTAGGCCGTTAGCAGAAAAGTGGCCGTGAAACAAAACAGGGAAGTAAATTGATTTGGTAAAGCTGAATAAAACTTTTCATGAAAAATTGGTTTATTTTAATATTGACCAGTGTTTCCAGTGTAGTTTTGGAAAAGTTAATAAGCCCATAATAAGGTTCTTTAACTTTTAAAGGGTTGATACCACATCTAAAGGCAAAGTGTTTATATTGCCTTGAACCAAAGAAACTGGAGTTAAATTAAACTGTGAAGGCTGATAACAGCAGCGGACTGTGAATATCCTGCAATATTGTTCTTCAGTGTAATTGTCATCAATCAACACAGCCAAAACCAGCATGTTTGTGATACTGTAAACTATACAATCTCCCATTACCTCTGCTGGTGATGTGAGACCTGACTTGCCAACCAACAGCAAACAGCACTGTCGGGCTGTAAGTACCCAGCGCGCCAATAAAAACATTTTCAATCTTGACTCTAAGCTGCATCACTGATCCTGATTTAATAGTTTATGCTGATAGCAGCACGGCAGGGCTTGACAAGTGAGAGGGTCAGCATTTTTGCAAATGGTGTGCTGTATTACTATTATCTAATACACACACATTGTGATAGTGATATAACGATAATCAGGGCGATGGCGAGGATGAATGGCGCTCACAGATGTACCAGCACACTCACACATAGAGTGTGATTTCTGAATAAGCACATTCTGGTGAAATGGTCAGACAGCCAATTCTGATATCTGTTTCAGTCGTTAATGACATCAATAATTATGTACCCAAAGCTCAAGTCTCCCCAAACTGTGGTGTAAGCGGTGTTGCCGTCTATATCATGCCTTGAGGTCTTGTGTCTTTCTGTGTCATCGTACCAGTTTGCCCATGCAGCGCTGCTGTCCAACTCCATTCTCACATTTGTGGTGGGCTCATCTTGCCAGGCTTTGGCGCGAGCCGTGTTTAGCTGTGTTTCCCGCCAGGAACACCACATGTTTGTGGTGGTACCTGATGCGCACACAGAAAAAAAGAAAAAAGGCAACAGGTTCAAATCTGTCATCCACAGAACTGGACTCCGTGGTTTCCTAAGTGAACGAGAAAATTTACACACAAAGGGCAGCGGAAATAAAATAATTTTGTTTGGAACACCGTCTCATTCATTTATTCATTATCTGTAACCTTATTTCTAATGAGTTTCTGGGCTTTCCAGCACGCACTGGGAAAACCTGTGAAATGACATGTGAACGTTTAACAGGGATTGCAAAAAATCTTTGGAAATGGGACACAGGATGTGCACTTCTGCAAAACCATCTCAACCAAGTGACTGTAACTGAGCCAGTGCTTTCTCACCATGTGAAACCATTTCAAACTGCCTGAGTGCAGCTCACACCCTCATATTAATATGAATCACAGTTACTGGAATTGGCAAGATTAATCTGACTTGTTGTGAACCAAAGTTGTGCAACATTGAAGTGTTGAAGCATTTAGCATGTGGATAGGTAACAAATGAATAACCACTGAGAAAGACAAGAGATAGACAGAGAAGCTTGGAGTAGTGGTCAGAATGATAGTCTTGTTTGGATGGAGATGTGAAAGTTGTAAAGAAAAAGCTGTTGGCAGAGAATAAAAGCTCACATGGCATCGGTGATAGCTCAGTCTTTGGCAAAATCACTGACTGAGATTCTTCATCAGTGAAGTGTAGTTGTAAGGCTAAAACAGAGACACAAGAAACGCTAAAGAGCAAGAGATGATTAAAAGGTATGCATGAATGTGCAGTCACTAGGTAACTCTGTGGCGTGTTTGGGGAGTGACAGGGATGTAATGTAACTGCAAGGGAAAACCCAGCTTTCATTGATCATCTTACAGATTTAACTAGGTAAATTTGTACTTGATAGTAAGAAGTTGATCGCACTAGAATGCAGGTGATAACTCCATGCCTTAAGATGTACTGTCTACCTTGAAATACCGCAGACATATTTTCATGCTCAGGACGGGAAAAAAAAATCCTGAGAATTAGCAGGCTCAGCGGGAGAAAAGCCTCATATAGACTTTTATAAGCTCCACTATCCACCTGCAGGCACGTGTCTCACAATTCTTACAAGGGAAGAAGTTGCCGTCACTCCCCAATCTCCTCACTGAGACTGTGTGGCAGGAGGGGGTGACATGTTAGGCAAACACCAAGGTAAGGTTTAGGCTAGTTTAAGCTAACAGTTAAGTTTAAGCTAAACTTTGGCTTGGTGGTTGAGCAAATAACCAACTATTGCAGAGCAGTGGAAGCTAGAGGTTTAAGGCCAAATATGAAAATGTGAATTTTATATTGTTTGGTATAATCCTGACAGAAGTATAAAAGCAAGAGAGCTGTTCCTGAGAGGAATAATCTGTAAGCCATTATGTTATACATAACATGGCCAGCTACCATTTACACAGCCAGCGGTGGTTTGTCATTTGACAGCTATTCCACATTAGCGAGGACAGTGTTGCCAAGTCACGGTGCTGTTGTGGTTGCACGCTCTTTGTTGATTAATCAATAATCACGTTGCCCTGCTCTGTAAACACAAAACATGGACAGACATACAAGGACTCATTGATCTACTTCAGCTGGTGTTAATATAGCACAGGAGATAGAAGATAATTTGTTTCATCATAGAAAGATTGTCATGTTGTGTATAGTTTTTGTGCACTGTGACTGGACACTGCTTGGCAGGAAAATAATGTCAACATTTCAGTCCAGATTACCCTCAGAATACAGCATGTTCAGTTTGATGGCGGGTGGGAGGTCATGGCTGAAGGTAATACTGTCGGTCAAAAATGAAACCAAGCAGAACACCTGATCCCCGAACAGACCTTAAACTGCAGACACTGTGTAAGGTACAAAACCGCCTCGTGTGTAGTTTACTCAATAACAGAGGGAATGAAATCTCTGCTCGCTCCTCACATGCTGTAATGTGAACTGGTGTCCTGACTATCTGGGCTAGGCGGCGGCAGCAGAACTTGAAACTCAGTGTTGGGTGAAAACTGGTCTGCAATCCCCATTTTAAAGCTCATGTGTTGCTTGGCTGAGCCACACTAGTCAGAGCTGGCGGAGCTAGTTATGCTGAGACAGGCAGGAGAAAAGTAGTCAGGCCTGAATCCGTGCCGGTCAGCCACAGATCACCCACAGCGACAACAACAACTGCAGCAACAGAAACAAACAAACTGCACCACTTTTGGGTCACTCTAAACATCAGGTCGGCTGGTGAGGAGTTTGTTTCTGAGCACTTTGAGATTCGTCCTCCTTCAGGTTGTGAAACAGTTTCTCAATGATGTCTTTAAGACACCCTGACTCAAGATCTTGTCTGTCTCTGTGGATGCACAGGAGCAGCAAGCAATGGAAACTCTTGTCATGCCGTTTTGTAGATTGGCTTGTTTGGTGACTGTTCCAACATGCAGAATAATGAGGGCTTTCCATTGTATATGACCACTGTGTTTTGCCGGGATGATCCAAGAAGCTGACAAGTGCGTCCTCCTTTGGTAATGTCTGATTGATGGCGTTGGTGTGTGTGTGTTTGGGTGCTTTCTCGGGCCAGAGGGTCTCTCTGGGTGGTGTTTTGTGCTGCTCTCTGGCGTTTGCTCTTTCGGCTGCTCTTAGCTGGGCGCACACACACACACACACACACACACACATTTATTTACCTGTGTTTACATTACACACACACATCACACACACACACACATTTGTCC
>BRZM01002764.1:0-12914 GCA_033238685.1 Lates japonicus | reverse complement strand
CAATTTTGTGACACAGTCTCTGTAAAATAAGTATCTAATATAGTTCATTTCAAAATAACAGGCTATTTCAAAGAAACTCATGTTTACTTCCAATCTCTTCTAAATATTACTAGCTCCCATTTTTGTTTGATAACAAATAAACTGTAATGTTGTAAATCCACCATGTAAATCAGTAACTATAAAACATCTCTAGTCTATCATACGTGTATGTGCAGTACTTAGAGGCATACTGCTTCTGGTTTAGTTTATTTTCTACAGAAACTGAATCATTTTATGAATGACTGCCACATAGGAATATTACTGGGGGAGAGAATGAGATGGGAAGAAGAAAAAGGATAACCACACTCCATCTGTTGGGTTAGATGTCTTTTAACAGTCTGTTTCCTGCCTCCTTTCTTATTTACTGAATATTTATTTGCTTTTATTATCCTCTCAAATAAGTTTTGGTCAAGCCATTCCCTATCCTGAGGATACTTTTGAATATTTCTCCCACTTGATATTCAGTAGATGCCAGTTGGCCGCGGAGCTGGCAGGCTAGTAACAAGGCCATGATGATGATGATGATGGTTTAAACACACCACAGATATCTGGGTGCTATTCTTCTTACAGACTCATTCAGCCTCATCTGTAATCCCTCCTCATTCACACCACTCTTTTTTTTTCTCCATGTATCCACTTCCTCTATCCGCCTCTTTATTCCAAAATATGTTTCCAGAGATGTCAAATTAGTGTATTACAGTGTGAGTGTTAGGATCGAGGCAGATAAGCAAAATTTAAGAGTTTTATTTCCTTTCTGACATACACTTATATTCTTATCTGCTTAACAGACAGAACAGTTCATGACACTGAAAAGCAACAGGTTCATCACTGTGCAGGCAGTACAACACCACACTTAGTGCCATCAACAGTTCCACCCATGAGCGCAATTTGCACCCATCACCAACAATCATGTTTGAAGGCAAGCCACTAACGAGACAGAAACACTACACAGGCCAAAATAGAAACAGCAAATTATGAATTTCAATGGTTGCTGCAGCCTGCTCTTATGGAGCTTGTTCTGTTGTGACTCATAAGTGTTAGTTTGTGTCCTCTTGGTGACGCGAAAAAGGATGCGTGGGTGACACTGGGGGTGGGGTGGGGTGGAATGGGTGGGAAGCAACAGACCAACCACTTGTGTTCCCAGGTGCCCTCATCAGTCTAAGCTTCATTCAGCGTTGCTCTGATACAAACAGATATTTTCAGACTGAGCCATGAGCGGACTAAAGCTGCTATGATTGGTTGTTTTGGGGGTTTTTACATTCTGGAGTCTTTTCCTAACTTTTGGACACAACTGAGTATAGGTACCCTGTCAAGTTGATACAAAGTCAAGATTATTTAACATATTGCCGCTGATTGACATCGTCCAAATTATGAACGACTTATTTTAATGCGGCTTTTCTGTAAGTGAGGAGCAGGATGAGACTTTGACTGTATTTGGATAAACAGGGGGAGCTCTTGTGTTCCCACTGTGCTCTCAGGTTGCTTTTCTACATGTGAATAATGAAATATTGAGTTTGAGCTGTTTGATCATGTGAAACAGTACTCTCTCTGCCTCTGGTATTTCCACTGAGTATTTCCAAAGTTGAAGGCCATTCAGTCTAGAAAAACTGTCATTTCTATGCAGAGAAGAGTGCAACACCAGCGAGGCTCAATACTTGTACTCAGATAGTAAAATTTGTTAATTCAACACTAGTCAGAAAAGTTTGGGATATGGTTGAGAATTAAAACCTACTTTTGAACCAACAGCAGTCATAGTTCACATAAAAATCTATTCAGTCAACATTGTATAAAGTCAGACTGTACACAACAACCACAACATTAAAACCACTGACAAGTGAGTAAATAACATTGCTCATCCTGTTACAATGTTCTGCTGTGAAACCTTGGGTCCTGACATTAATCTAGATGTTACTTGGACAGTACCACCCACCCACAACAACGTTACAGATCGACAAAGACTAAGTCTACCTTCTCTTGCATTTGGGCTTGCTTTACAACATCATTTGGGGACAGATGATCTCACAGAAAATACTATCGTATAGATGTGACTATGTTATTGAATTCATTATCAAGTCAAGTAAAATAAAACAAAACATCTTTTATTTAATAAATTGTCATATTTCTGAATTATACATGAGAGATGATATTGTTTAGAATGCTTTAGAATGTTTTGTCTTATATATAATGCTTATTGTAAGTTAATAAATATTATAACACTACAGGAACCTGCTGTATTGAGATGTAACAAGCTTCAATCTTTTAATCTTTTAAATTAATTGTTCTCTCATTCAATCTGAACTGTAGAGTCTCTCTTGACTTTCAATAAGTGGTGTTAAGCTTCCTGTGTGTGTGTGTGTGTGTGTGTGTGTGTGTGTGTGTGTGTGAAGGCTTTAAGTACAGCACAGAAGAAGCATGGGTAATCTCCTCTCTGCAGGTCAGTTGGACATCTCGTCTTGGCTGGTAACTGGAGAGGTGGTGTTGGAATGGAGGTCATCATGGTACTCACTGGGTCTTCAGACGCGTTTGGTTCCTGGGCGTTACAGGCTGCTGAGAGTGGTTCAGTGATACAGAATGGAAGTGCTTTGGTTGGTATTGCTATGTAACTAATGGTGCTGCTGTAGTCTTAGTCAAGAGTTTGCACCCATGAGGGTTAAAACAAAACTTTGCTCTCCAGTTTTGTCAAATGCGGGTCACCCATCCTTCTCATCTGGTCCTGGAGCAAACCGTCTTCGCTGTGAATAATTTCTGAGGTGTTAAATAAGTGATTAAAATTTGCAGGATACCTTTGTTAATGTTGTGAATAACGAATGTGTTATTAAAACTATGCTTGCGCAGAATCTAAATATAGGTAACGGGACAAAACAGTTGTTGAGAATTACATTAGATCAGACAATCCTTACTTTTACTTTCCTCAGACATTATGTAATGAGCATACTTTACCTGCAGTGTTTTTTGTTTTGTTTTGTTTATTCATTTTTGATCTTTAGTTTCTGCTCCTTGACAATCCACTAATATGATATTTCATATTTGTACTTAGCACTGTGTGCTGGTCCCTGGTGTCCAGAGACTCAGAGGTTAGATTGACTGGTGGAGCCAGGGTGGGTTTGTTTGCTCCACCTGTCCACATGTTGAAGTTTGCTTGGGCAAGACACTGAACCCAAAATTGCTCCCAATGTTTTAAAATTAGTATCATCTTGGTATTGTTACTGGTGTGTGAGTGTGAAAGGCAGATTTTAAAGTGCTTTGGATGAAAGTGCAATATAAATGCATTTGAGTGTCCTATCCATTACAGTTAAAGGAAATTATTACTTATTAGTTATTATGCAAGTGATACAAGTGGGCCCTGGTGCAAGACGCTACCTAAGGCAATGTAAGCCTCACCAGATGCAAAGGCTACTTGGGGTATCACCAGGTCTACCAAAGGTGAAGTCTTCACAGTCTTCCTAATCTGAGTCGCTGTCATCACCCCGCTTTGGCAGATAAAGGAGCTGGATTCCTGGGAATCCCAAAGGAGTGAAACCACAGAAGAGTCCTGACGTAGAAGGAGCCGAATCCCTAGGGTTGTCTTCTCTGGTCCTGTTTGTAGAGAAGCTGAGGCCAGATGTTGAAGGCGCTGACTCCTCGGGGTTGTCCTCATCATCCCTCCTTGGTCTCTTCATACCTACCTGCTGTGTGTCGGTCTCCTCCCTGCTCCTCTTCGTGGAGGTGCTGAGGCCTGAGGTCGAGGGAGCAGCAGCGGGAGCAGAAGCGGGGGCAGGATCCGGGATACGAGCGGCGAGAGGAGCAGCAGCTGGAAAAGGACGACACTGTCGACGCCACTCCTGCCAAAAGTTTGCTGGTGGGAGAGGTAGAGGCGAGCGAGGTTTGTCGTCGTCCTCTTCAGGGTCGTCCTCATCTTCAGTGACGGTGCTGTATCCTGAATCAGGGCTGTCCTCATCCGACCAGTCCTCTTCGTCAGTCCAGACCTCTCCGTCCTCCTCGTCGCTGTCAGACTCATCTTCCTCCTCAGATGACATGTCTGGGCGGTTGTTGTCCTCGTCGTCCAGAATCCTGATAACTTCAGGGAGGCCATCTACTGCAGGACGTTCGATGATGTAGTCCACGTCACCTTAGAGGAAAAGGTTAAAGCACCTGAAAAACCTGATTTCAAATCTCATATCATAGAGTATTTAGGACAAAATAAGCAAAGTTCAAGTTATAAAATGTTTTTAAGTTTAAATATATGATTGCACGTGCATTTTTACATAGAGTGAATCAGGGGTACATTGATAAATACATGTGCAATCAACAACAGAGTTTCTCCAAAATATATACACGTTGTAATTCTATGCAGCACAAAATAGTACTTTGTAACTGAACACAACAGACTTAAATTATTATTATTATTATCCATATTATCTCCTTCTTTAAAACACTGATATTATGGCACATTCAGAAGAAAAAACTCTTTTAAACTTTCATTTAAACAGTAAAGTACGTGATATAAGTTCTGAATATAATAAGTCAAGCTTCAAGAATCAAAACAGGCTCAGGGTCCCATTCACACAGAACAACAGGCCCTGGTGTGTTTACACCTGTACGTCATTACGTCCTGACGTTCGGAGCTAAGCGTTCTATCGTTTCCATGGTGCACAAGAAAAAAATATTTTTGGCATCATATGAAATTTGATCTTTTTTCCCCAAAAAATCTCGATGCAACAATTGGACAATTTGATATCCTCAGACCAAAATAACAATGTGTTTTTTTTTAATCACTACACTAATTGTAATGAATTCTCCACATTTCCCGGGATATTTGAGAAATTATGTCCATCAAATAATCATTTCACATGGAAAAATCGTCGAGTAAGTGTTTGTTTTCACCAAATCTTGATTTTCCAAACACGCCTTAGACCTGACATAAACTGTCCACTTTTAAATTCAACTTACATTTTAAATACTAATAAATCTTTTAGTGTTTTTAAGGTTATGAATCAACAAGTTGTAATAATATATAATAGCCTAAATGTAAAAGTTGTCCTACCTGCGTCGTCGTTGTCCCACTCCAGGGGGGCTCTCCATGGCAGGTATCCCTCAGGTCTTCTCAAGGCCATGTCCAAGTTCAGGTTTTCCACAATATTGAGGTTCTCCGGTTGTTTTGTTTGTCAGCAAGATCCGTTTTCCAGTAGTTTCTTTCAGCAATTCAATTCTCCAAGAGTTAGCTTTCCACAGCTTTGATTTGCAACAGGTCAACTCGAAACAAGTTTAGGTGCAAAGGGAATATTCTAGTTGATGTGTTGTCCTTATATACCCTCGGTTAGGTCACCGTTCTGTTGTGACGCACGCGCGTGAGTGCGTGAACAAGACAGAGAGACATCATGCATTATATTTTTCTTTTTTTTTCTGGTATTTTTTTTTATTTAACTTTTTGTTTTCTTTTATTCTATTTATCTTTGTGGAATGTAAAAAAATTACAACTATTTTTCAGTCATTTGCTCTCAACTTTTAAAAAAAAAAAAAAATCCCTATACACACTAAAAAAAAGTTGGGTTTAAAATAACCCAGTTTGAGTTTGGACTGGATCAATTACAAACCCAGTCTTGCATTTTTTTTTTTTTACCCAACATGCTGGGTTATGGTTTTTAACCAAAAATGGATAGAAATGACTATGTTGTTGGGTTAAAGCCACAGACTGTTTATAAAGCCTTAGCTGGCTAGCTTACTTAATTTGTCTCAAACCACACTGATTTTACGTTAGCTATCTAGCTATCTAACAAAATTCAATATGAAGCTAGTTTCAGGTCATGGTCTGCAGAAGAATGGTGGGCTGCAACGAAAGATGAGCCTTGATTTCAGGACCCAGCTCCATCCCAATACTCTGGGTTGGAGTTGGGTCATTGTTTTTAACCCAGTGTTAGGTCAGACCAACCCAAACAATGACCCAGCAGCCTGTCACCCAGCATTTGGGTAATTAAAACAACCCAACATTTTCTACTGTGTGTTGTCCTCAGATGACTGATGTTATTAACCTCACCTGTCAGTGGTTTTAATGTTGTGGCTGATGGGTGTATATACAACAATGAACACAATAGTGGCTTCTTTGCTTGAGAACAACTGTTTTAGGGCTGTGATTGATGTTTGTTTAACACTGAGCACGGCAAGTACTTTCAATAAGGTCATGATGATGACACAGCCATCTCCTTGCAACTGAAGCACTAACTTTTATGTGGCGTCAGGAATGCTAATGCAGCATTTTGAGAAGTGAGCCATGAATGAAAGCATTTCCTGTCCCTCCCAGAGGGGTGCAACGGTGCCAGTAAATAATACCTACTGTGACACATTTTCTGTAACACCTGCTTTATGAGAGTGATGGTTGCCAGAGTGATGTGTCCTCCTCTGGTTTTGCTTCAGCTCAGCTTTATAGCTCAGAATTCCCCTCCTGTGTCGCAGCAGAGCTCCACACATTTTGTCAGGCAGATTAATCAAAACCAAAAACTCTAACAATGTTTCTGTCCAAAGTCAAACTTCATCCGTTCAGACAGCACAAGCCAATTCTTGCTCTGTGAAGCAATTCTTTTGATCATATTTTTCACAAGGGGAAAGTCAAAAGTAACAAATACAAAAACCTGACAGCCTGTGGGCAGCATGAGAAAACATCTAGGACAATGTGTGTGTGTGTGTGGGGGGGGGGTTCCTGTTTCCAATGACAGGTCTCCTTATGAAGAGCTTCTAGCCACATAAGGAGACAGTGATGAAAAGCTCTGAGGTTCGGGGATATGGAGGAGCCACGCTGACCAGTCAGGATGACAGATACTCTACCTGTTGGGCGTGTTCGCTGCTTCACTGCCACTTATCACAGAACAGGAACTTGGCTGGGGCTGCTGCCCAGCATGGTGGGGCTGGAGCTGGCCAAACTACAGAGGAACTGCTGAGGAGACACATCCAGATGGGACAAGGTCATCGTTTTGTATGGATGTTAAATCTCAAGACCTGCGTGTCAAGTCCAAGTCCTGAACAAGTCACTTCACCTAACGTAACATGGTAGGATCCATCCATTAGCTTTATCATTTGAGGGTCATTGGGGGGGCTGGAGCCAATCCCAGCTGACATTGGGTGAGAGGTGGGGTACACCCTGGACAGGTCACCAGTCTATCATAGGGCAAACATAGTAAGAGTAATTGTAAATTTACAGAAATAATTCATGCTTATTATCAATTGAGCCGTGTTGCTAGCATAGCAATGTATCGACCAGAATAAATTGTAATAAGTTTGGCGATCAACTTAATGTGGGCATAATTGATATTTTTATTATCCCAGTGGATCAAATAATGTGAAAACAATGTGACAATATGAAAGGAGAGTTCCTCATTGTGATGAACCAACAGCGACAATCTGCAGCTCCCCTCGGCTTTACAGAGCTTTTTAGTTAGAGATTCAGTTCAGTGCTTAGCTGTTGGCCCACAACATTATTTTTATTCACTCTCACCGCTCTCATAGGATTGTTTCCGGCCACAGCAGAGAGCTGCTTTCAGAAAAACAAACAAACAAAAAAAACACTTTTATCTAGTTGCTTAGCACCAAATGGCTTCAGTATGACTCAGATTCGCACCTGTGTACGTCACACTGCTTCATCACTAAAAAGAGTTTTTCATTTCACTTTGAATTTGAGTCATATTTCACAGTAGTAGTAGTCACCTAGTTGTGAAACCTTTCAGCTCCACGAGGGAACCTCCAGCAAACTGCTCATTCAAACCTTTACCAACCTGCTTTGAAATTCTTTCTCACAAGTCTCGTAGTGATGAAAATGTGTCAATGTCACTTTGAACTAAAGGCCTGTATTTATAGGTTTAACAGAGCCTCGTTTTGACACTGAGACCTATTAATTGAGCTCTCCACAGACATCTCCCTGTATCTAAAATAGGTAGAAAGTCCATCGTGGAGGTGAAGAGGGACAAAGTAGGCCAAGGACTCTCACAGAAAATAGACTGTGACTCACCGAGGGGCCGGATCATCTTGGGAAAGAACAGGAAATGGGAAAGAATGTGGGTTAACAATAATCCTGGAAATTACAGGCGTACAAGCACAGGCCCCCCGTGGTGTGATCAAGTGAAGAGGCACCACATGTTGTGACTGTCTATCAGGTTTTATTCAGCTGAAAAATGCAGGTGTGACTTGATATTCCAGACACATAAAGTTTAGCTATATGCTGAATGTTGGTACCAGTAGTGGAGTGTAACTAAGTACATTTACTCAAGTACTGTACTTAAGTACAATGTTACCCGAATATTTTCCAATTATGCAACTTCCCTCTTTCCCTCTTAATTTCAGGGAAAAACATTTTATGGCATAATCTATCTGACAGCTGTTGTTACTAGTTACTTTGTAGGTAAGAATTTTACATATAAAACATATGATCATTTTGCAAAGTCATAAAGTAAACTTTTATAAACAACCTAAACACAATAAGCAGTTAAAATGCGCTTCATCTTGACAGCATAAAAATGTTGCCATTCTGCATCATGAGTACCTTTACTTAAATCTTTAAGACCAATTTCATGATAATATTTTCATACCATTACTGAAGTTTTGAATGCAGGACTTAATGGAGTGTTTTTATAATGTTGTAGTGCTAATTATGATCTCAAGATCTCAAGACTTCTTCCACCACTAGCTGGTATTAAACATAATGTAAAAGTAGATCCTATATCCACTGTTTCTCTGAAACCCCATAATAAGTGGCATAAGAAGTAGTCAGATTATTTACTATACCACACTATAAATATACTCCAATACAAGTAGCATTCTGCATTCAAAATTTTACCTGCCTAAATTGAAGTACAAAAGTATTACAATAAAATGTAGTGCATGTATTAAAAGTAAAAGTACTATGTAGAATGGCCCCTCTCCATATTATATTATTGGATCATTGGATCACTTTAATGTTTTAAAGTGTGAGCAGTACTAGTTTTAGTTGATGAAACAAATTTTAAACTATACATGTGGACAGTTGACGGCTGGTGGTGTTAGGTCTGTGTGATAGATGTCATAGTTTGAGGGGAATTAAGGTGCTCACTACTTTGTATGACAAAAATAAATCATTAGAACAAGTCACTGGTTTTGTTCACCTGCACTGCCCCACTCTGGTGACATCTGTCACTGCATGTTGATGCCAAAAGCAACAGTTTCCACAGACAAAAACATGGTCATAGTGTCAAAACATCAGCCCATCTTTATTTACAAGTCCTTACATGACAAAAAATAAACATACAGGAGGTGGTGGTGGTGGTGGGATCAACCCTACACAGAGGTACAATGGTGAGAAACGCTCTAACACACAGAAACAGTCAAAATTCAAAAACAAAGTCAATAAATTCTGCAGAAAATCCTCATTAACTAAACTTTCCCTTCATTTTATAATCAGGACTGGTGATGCAGTTGGTGGAGTTTGCTGAGTAAGGTTCACCATCTCAAGTATAGACATACAATGAATATATTTAAACTTGCATATAGTATTTCAGCTTATCAGTTTACACTCTGTCACTTTGACCAAAGAGGAAAATTAACTATTGAGGAAAATGACCAGAGACTCACTGAGGGCTGATTCTAGCAAGACAAAACATACATCAACTCCACTGCATACAATGACACACAGATGGGCACATTCCTGTTCAATCCAAACAACGCAAGTTAGCAGTAACTTTCCAAACAGCAAAACTACACTATAGGAATCCCAGTCATGTAGGCATAAATATAACAGATGAAAAACATAGTAGGAGTGACATGAGTGGAAGTAAACAGCAAGCGTTTTCTTGTGAGTGGTTATTTTTAGCAAACATTCAGCAACACCACACACGCAACTGGTTCTTAACATAGTTGTTTCATCGAATGTTTGTGGGATGAAGACATGGAGAGCTTAATAAAGTCGAGGGAGGAGGGCACATTCAGGAAAAAAACAAAAGGGCAGGCATTGAGGGGTGGGCTGATTAAAACAAACCCATGGCACTTTGAGCTAATAAGGGAATAAAATCAGGCATCGGAACAGGCAATAGATCTGTGGTAAGGCGTCAACAAGAATATTCATTGTGACACAAGCACACACGCAAGAATTTTATCCCCGGTTTTGTCAAAACTCTGCATATAGATTGACGTAAAAAGCTCTCCTACACATAGCTCGTCTGTCTCTGCCCAAACTGAAATCACCTCTTTGATGTCACATCAGTAAGAGAAACATCATAAAAGTGGTTTCATCTACCAACTGGCACATGATACACACAGGGAAGTTAGTATGTAAAAGGCCTGTTCACTCACACGCATCCTTTGATTTATGCTCCACATGGTTCACTCTTCAAACTATATCATCAAATGTATTTCAGGCTGAGATTCAAAAACATCAGTGTCCTGTGGTTCAGTGACTACCACTCTATATGTTAATCACAAACAAGAGGACAGGCATAAGAGGTGCAGTGGAGCGAGCAACATACGTGATGCTGTGCACATTTGAGAACTGAAAAGCAAATACAAACAGCAAAGTTCTGAAGTTATGTTTCCCAACAAACACACACTGTTGATAAGCTACAGTTCATCTCTGCGTGTACACTAGATCTGTTTCATCGGAAAAATATTTTCAAGTATGTTAGAGGACTTCTTTACACAACTGAAAAAACAGAAACATTTATTTGCATCTCTTTTATGGAAAGTAATAATAAAAAAGAAACCTCCAGTAGGACTCTTTTCAAAGCAGGATGGATACAATGCTCCTTAAAGGGACATTCCTCAATTTAAGTCCAAAAAACATAATGATGTCAGCCCCTTCAGCACCTTCTTATTAACACAACACCCTGGATGTACGTGGACCGTCTTACTGGACAGCATTGGCACCAGTCTGTTGAGTCCTTATTGAAAATATATTTGAACGTAAAAGCCTTTTTTTTTCCAGAAAGAAATACACTGAATGCAATATGCGGCGCAGTGCTGAAACTGATTATTGTTATCAAGAGTTGGCCGTTCCCCTGCACACTGCACCAGCGCTGTGGAGTTCACATTTGGTTTTGAATGTCTGGAACAAAGTGTTTTTGTTTTTTTGTTATTTTGTTCTAACTCTGGCAGACAGCTATTGCCTTGGGTCTGAGGGAGCAAGATTGTGGATCCATGGGTACATATTCCACAGGCAAAGGCCTAAAAATAATGAGGGAGAGAAAAAAAAAACACACAAAAACAACTAAGAACCCACAAGTGAGCTCAAACATTTTGCCACTGAAAATGTTCACCTACCGCTTACATCAAAGGTTTGATTATACAAAATACTCAAAAAAAATTCTTAAAAGAAATACAAAAACTCTACTATCCTGTCCTGACTTACATGGAACAGCAGGATCGGGTAGTGATGATAAACACGTGATCAGGCTACTTCCGTTTCACAGCGGCAGTATCTTCTTCCTTCAAGACAAATTTTTTCCTCAAAGCTTCTGAAATCAGAGATGCTGAGTCCTCCTCTCTCAGGGACGTACAGCCTCTGTTGTACCTGCAATGGCAAACAACAGAACATACACCTGATGTAAAAATACTTTTTTGATAGTATACAATAATCTGATTATGTATGAGAGGGAGCACAATGTTATTTTAATTTCATATGGAATGGAAATGTAGTAAAAAAAATAATTTTCTTGGGAACTATACAATATTTAGAGAAATACATTTTCTCTCTTTCTTGCCAGTTTAAGTATGAAGCTGTAGTTAGCAGGAGGTTAGCTTAGCTTGGCATAAAAACAAGGGTAAGTAGCTAGCCTTGCTTTGCCCAAAAGTAAAAAACAAACAAACAAAAAACAGCCTACAAGCACCTATTAAAATCACTAATTAACACAGCATATGAGAGCTTTGGGGTGTTTGTCTCACAGGTAACCTTTACCTGTCTTTGCTCATCTTCATGCGGTTCATGTCCTTCAGGATATCCATGACGTCAGCAAAGCTGGTGGACTTTGACAGCGACACTGTGTCCTCCTCGGCCTCCCGGAAGTCCATGCTGGGCCTGTCCAGGTCAAAGGTTGCTGATGCCGTCATGGAGACGGGCGGCAGAGGGTCAGGGACCAGCTCTGACACCACAGAGACCACATCTTTGTCATCTTCCTCCTCCTCTTCTTCCTCCTCCGTGACGTCGCTGATGACAAAGGAAGCGGCGGCCGTGGCAGCCGGCGGCTGGTAGGACGCCGTCTCGAAAGGCGCCATGGAGAAGCTCATGCTTGTGTCGTCGGGGGAGAGCAGATCCGGAGTCAGGGGGTTGGAGCCTGAAAGACGCAAGCAAAGCAGAAGAAAGAAATGAGAGGATCTGTAATTGTTACTAAGTGGAGGCTGAGTGGGAGAGTGTGAAGAGAAACATATTGAGTCTAAATGTCATTTCTATTTTTATCGGTCATTTCTTATGTGAATTCAGAGCATGAGCATGCTATTGTTGTTTGCAGTAGCTCTCCTCCCAGAAACTGTCAAGCTTCTGGCTATTAAAATACACATGAAAACCTGATACTTTCTCATGGCATCTCTGTTGAAATATTTAATGCATAATGCCCAACTGCCACAGAACTGCAGAGATTATCTTTAGCCACTGACCTACAAACTGATGCCAAGATATCTCAGTACCAAAGAGCTTTAGGAGAATCAGGGCAGCTGACTTGGCAACAAAAGAACCACAGTCACACAAAGACAGCAACTCACATAGCCTCAATAAGGCAATCTCAAATCCACATTGCTCAGAGCAGCTTCATGAATCAGAATCTTGAGTATCAATAAAGAGAGTGTAAAGTTAGATGTGTAACCAGTTCTTATGTCTTATGTTGTTGCACACTGGGATTTTTGATTGGGTTACTTACCAGAATCACTTGCCACAATCTTGGCGATCTGTGCCC
>BRZM01002763.1:25507-38342 GCA_033238685.1 Lates japonicus | reverse complement strand
ATGGCGCTATATAAATAAAATTGAATTGAATTGAATTATTGGCATGAAAGTTTCAAAAAACAATGTTGCCAAAGCATCAAAACACAGTTTAGCCAAGTATACAATAACATGAAAAAGAACAATAAAACAACACTAACACTGGATATAAATAAATGTACATATTAATTACATACATACAGTATATTATATGCACGTGTGTGTTTAGGTCATTCACTGTCTTTTGGGTTGTGCCATGCTGATTATCTATTGGGCAAAAAGAAATTCACTGTGTCCTTTGCTTAGGGAAATTTCACGTAGCTCATTTAGAACTGAATTGGAAAATGTTCTTTACTTCACTGAATGATTAATATTTAAGCAGGAAGTGAATCTCTGTCTCAGCGTCACCTGTTGATCAGTGATCAAATGCTTGTTTTCTTTGGGTTGTATTATTTTTTGTGTCCTCCTTGTTTGGTTGCCAATTTGTGGTCACTGAGCCTATACTTTCAGGACCTGCCTCTGCTTTCCGCCTCTGACAGTTAAGAGCTAATCTGCCAATACATAATCTCTGTTTAGGGACAGATAACATTCTAATCTACTCTGGCTTTTAGTATCACCTCTCCATTATTTCAAATAGGTTTCATTACCTTTTACCTCAGCTGGTTCACTCTCATTGGTGTTTGAGACTGGTCAGAGTGTGTTTGAGAGGCGGCATTGTTCATTCATATTGTCTGTGTCTATTTGTCTCACTGTTTTCACTGCAGATTTTGAGTCACTAAAAATTCCCCTTTCCCCTAAATGTGGATTTAGAAGGCTCTTCCATTTAAAAGTCTGCTGTTGTAGGTTCCCATGGTGCATGAATGCACCGTAGCACAAGAGCATGCAGTAGACTTTTTCAACCGATTAGGACACAACACACACAAATGTCAGAATGTCAGAAATGTCTGCTTTCACAAGGACTGGTCCTACCCAAATGACTATTATTTGAGTAGACATGTGGTCACTTGTTTCTTTATGTAAAAAGTATTTTTTTAAATGTATTTTATGAACTTCAGTCTTCATTTTCTTGTTTCTCATTCTGTGTGGAAACACCAGAGGCAACTGCTCCTTAAGGTTGTGAAACTGAAAGGGGCATCATATTCACTACACTCTGCCTTTACATAAGAAATATAATATTTGTATGACTACTTGTCATTCTCCTCTTTTCCTTACTTCCACTCTGTCCTTGAATGTGGAATGGATTTGTGAGAGTGTATCAGACTGATCTGGTTCACAAACGTTAGACAACAACATCAACAAAAAAAATAAATAAAAAAAATAAAGTGAAATAAAGAAGAAGAATCAAGACAGGAATTAGACAATAGCTAACATTATAAGGTAAGTTTATGATTAAATTTTGATTTCAAATGCATTAATGATATCAAATAAAAGTCAGTCAGTCTGTATGTTATTCTGCTGCTTCTCAGATATTGTTCTCATCGATTCTGCCGTACTGATTCTGTCCTTTGAGGCAGAGCATTGAGTGTTTTGGAGCCATTTTGTTCAAAATCAAATAATGTTTTGTTTGTTCTAAATAAACAGAGCGACGCTGCCGTTCCTCACAGCCCGGCCAACGAGGATTATATCTCTGCTAATGCTGGAAATAATTAAATCAATAATCCGCCGTCTGTGATATGATCTCAGACATAGTTTATGTAGAAGATCGACAGCGGATATGTTCCAATGTACTGTCGTTTCCCATTGTTCTGACAAATAATTAGCAAACAGCAAACAGACTGATGCTTGAATACTATGGCTGGGAACAAACTGCTTAATGTTTTCTATTTAAATTATCAGAAAAGCAGAGAAGATAATTTTCTGCTCAAACATTTGAGTTTATTTCAGACAGAAAGCCTGAAATTACAGACATAACCTTTGTTTCAAAGACTTACACAATTTTTAATAATGCTCTGATTAATGAGGAGACACGGACGAAGAGAGCAGCAGTACATTCCTGCACTTCACAGATCGCACTCTCCATCTACCTTGAAAAACTTTTTTTTTCTCCTGTAATGGGCCAAGAACAGTTTCAATTAATTTATTAAAAAGCTGTTAAAACTCCAAAAACAAGTTAAGTAAAATGTACTAAAAGAGATAAATAACATGTTTAAAATACTTTATAAAATGGAAGTCCAGTGCCTCAAGGGGCAGTGAACAATCCAACACAAAAGAGGAATGAGGCTACTCAGGTCTTCAGGGCTCCCGGGCCCTGAAAGATGACTCTGTGCCCCCCTCAATCTTCCAGTGTCGTCCTCTCCAAACGGCTTCTCCTCGCGCTCAACTGCTTCTCCGACTGTGGCGTTCCTGCACAGCTGTTCATAATCAACATGAGTAACGCTTAGGTCTACCCACCAATCCCAAGCTGGGGAGGGGTTTCACACAATTACTCCCACATTCTTCTTCATCACCTCATCACTTCAATTCACAGCTGAAAAACAACCATCACAGTGAATAAATGCAAAGTAAAAAAACACCATACAATAACAACAGCAAATAAAAAGAAATATACAAACATACAGATGCCAAAAAAGAAATTAAAAAACAACACTAAATGAATAGAAAACACATGCAATATTGGGGTTTGTGAATAAACAAAAAAATCTCATTCTGACACAAACCAACAGTTTATCCAGCCTGGGGTCATTAGGTGACATATGAATAATATGAGTAATTTCATGAGTTGTCTGTGCAGTTTTTTTGTTATTTCATGCCACAGCACTTCTTTACTGACTAACCTGTTAACAGAAGTTGAAGCAGGAAGTCGGTTTATAACCTGTGACAGATGGACCGTTCAGGTAACAATTTTACCATTTGACTTTGTTTTCTCTTCCAAATATGTTATTGCTATTATTGTTGAGCTTAATATTTTTTAATATTTATATTTTAATATTCTGTCAACCTCATGCTCTTATATCTAAAATAAATGAGATTTATTAAATTAGATTTATTATTTACCATATGTAGTACTCAGGCTTTGTGTCAGATGATGATTATCAGGCCATGTAATAAACTGCTTTTCATTACAAATCTAATCAGATTAGTTGTCAAAGTAAATCACCTCCCTACACATTGTTTTCCTAATGCTGCAAGCTGAATTGTTTTTTTCTTTTTCTTTTTGCTCTGCAAAGCAGCCTCTGACACACCTGTTAGATAGAAACGCTCTTAAAACATATTTTTATCCTCATCCACAAAGTCAGCCACACAGCACTCATCATCTCCATGGAAACTTTACTGCAGAATGCCCTGGCAAACTTTTTTTGGGAAATATTGGTTTAATGACTTTCTGTGTAATGAGTGTCTCTCTCAAAGAGAGTAATCACTCTTAAGAACGTATCCCTGCATTATACGTTCACTGACAAGTCATGTTTTCTAATCCATGATGAGAAGAGGAGGTGGGGGTTAAAGCAGGAAGGCAGGCTGTGTTTGACCTTCGCACAAATGGTTTGAACAAAAGAAGTACATGTTATAAGAAGCTAGAGCCTGCAGGTATTTTGAAAGTAACTAAACTATTTCAAAGAATTTCATGCAATGTCAAGGCTAAACTCAAATGGTGCTGGTACATGATGCAGTGCAATTTATCAGTGATGTTTTACACCTTTGGCATGTGGGATTTTTGGAGAATTTGCTATGGAAAGAGATGTTCTACATTCTGTCCATCTGCAGGTAGGCGAAATATTTGATCTTTTTTAAAACTAATCCATCAAAAGACCAAAACTGACAATAAACTGTCTGTGTAGATAAAGTTTCAATCATTCGTCTGTGGCACAGAGCTGTAGTTTGAGTTGGTCTTTGTGACGGCCCTCTGGTCTGTCTGGTTGTATTTGTTTCCTCTTGTCTTGTAGGTACATTTAATTGGTGGGTGGGGCCATTCACTCGAGCTGACAGCACCTGGTCCCAATTCTTCCATCACTGCAGAAGCTGCCACCTTAGTCCTCTCAGAGTGACTCTCCCAATGTGCTTTGTTCTTTGTATTTTCCCCACCGATACCCACAAAACACCTGTGTACCCAGCGGTTAAAGAAATTATTGAGGTTTTAAAGAAATGACATATTTATGAGGTTTTTAAAAAAAAGATTAAATCAAAGACTAATGCATTGTCGGCCCATCATTTAAAAGGATTTTAATCAGTCAATACTGGATATTGTTACAAAAGTTATTAAAGCATAAATATGCTAATGCATGTGTTAACTGTTGCCTAGCAACAAGTGCCAAAAATGTCATGAGGAGCACTGGGAGGACCAGTCATCAGACTTTAAAAGTGTAAAGTTTAATTTATAGAGTTGGACATTTTTTGTAGCATCTTTAAAGGAATTTTAAAGATGTCCAGACTTCAGTACATGCTTTTGTATCATCCCAGTTAGTGACAGTTACATTCCACCACACAGTTTGTATGCTGATGCTGTAATAGTCCAACCATGGTAGACATATAGTTGTCAGCAACCTATCAGTGGGAGCAGCAGCTTCAGTCAATAACCCTTCCTATGGTGATTAAGCCCTTCCAGCTACTTGGTTTGAGATGTATACAACTGCCTGTTAGTAGTGCATGTTTGCAGTGTAGCCATGGATACACAGACAGCTAACACAGTAGCTGTTTAACCCTTTATAGCCCAGGCCTTGCATCATTTTTAATGAGAGACTCGATGTCCCGGCACCGTGAGACTGATGCTCATGTCAGCCATGTGGACCTGTGCTAGGAGGGATGCATGTGAGGCTGGGCACAATTCATTCTCACCTGATTAGCCAGCTGCTAGCCTCCTGTTGCCCTTTGTTCTTGCTTGAGCTAGAGAGAATGGAGACAACAAACATGTTATAACATTGTTTGTTTCCACATTTCACGCAGTATATAGGGTCCTTAGCTGTAACATCCTGAGGGAGCGCTTCATTATTTTAGGCTGTCCATATCGATCTTGAATTATATAGTTAACGAAAAAATTCCAACAGTTCCGAGTGAGATAGAGTAGAGTAGAGAGTAGAAAGCGCAACTTCTCTACTTTCAGGAACTGTTGGAATTTTTTCGATAGCACATAGTTCAAGAGATAATGTAATGAGACCGATTTAATTTAAAATGGGAGCAGCGGGCGCTCCCACAGTTTATGAGGTGGTTAACACGAAGAAAAATCCGGAAACAGAACATTCTTCTTTTTCTGTGATTTCTAAGTGGATTTATGGAAGTGTACTGGCCATGGATGTCAGAGATAATGATACCCTCAGTGAGTCTATGTTAGGTTGAATTTAAAAGTCTTTTGTTAACTCTTTCTTTGATTGTATCTTTACACTGACATACTCTCTGCAACAAAGAAATTGGTAATGAAATCCTGGTTTTAATTGGTCTAATTTGGACAATAAGCAGATTAGCATCATGCATACTTTGGAATCTGATTAGTTAAGTCTTATCAATTTAAATTCCTAATTATAACAGACGTGCACATTTGTTCAGCTACGTATTTTTCCTGTAAATGAATCTGTTTTTCTTTGGATTCTGCTATGTACATATCCTAATTAAAGTTGCTTGATTTAATGGGTTTTCGTTTTGGGTTTCAGGGGGCTAAAAATAAAACTAGATGCATCAGTGTAAACTAAACTGGAACTAAACCCTCTGTGTCAGGTCAACAGCTTTGAAATGCAAAAACCATAATGTTACAAACACCTCATGTGAACCCAGTTGAGATGATGTACGGCACCATGTCCCTCATCTTTCAGCTGAGACAGGAGCTGTGGTACAGAGGGACGTCTGTTGTCACTGAGGAGAGGCAGGAGAGGAAACGAAGGCGTAGGAGGGAGGAGGAAGAAAGGAGAGGACAATAGGGAGGACAAGAGGGACACAGGGAAGAAAACAGGAGAGAGAACAGTGTAATATGAAGGTTTTGAAGGAGAAAAAGAGGGGAGAGTTACACAGAATACAAAACACCAAGACAAAAAACTACCCACAGTAAATGATTAGGTCTTTCCTGCTTTTTTCCCTGAACATAATGAAATGGTGAGAGATTAGAAACAAAAGATTTGTCACCATTTACTTTGTACGTTTGACCCTGAGAATTATACTTGGCAGCGTGTGCCAGGGCAGAAGTCGGAAAATGTGTCATTCAAGTGAGGCTGGGCTTACCTCACACTCTTGGACAAATTCCCATTCATTCATACAAATTAATGTAATGACTGCAGGCTTTAATACAAAGTGTGTGATTTGTCATTTCATACTGATCTACAGCCCTCTGTCAGAGGGCATTATATTCCACAGGAGGTTTCTGTCTCAACATCAGCATTACCACGTTAACCTAACACAGAAATACAAGGACCCAAGTGGTTCTTTGATTAATTAAAAAAAACAAACAAAAAAAAAAAAAAACAAAACAAAAAAACATTCTATTAATTGATCTTACTTGCTAGCATTTTGTTAAGTACAAGTACATAATGGATTAGCCATGATTAAAATCATATAAACCCTATATATAACTCATCGTAACTTTTCCCAACAACATTGACCAGGCTCATTTTAATCCATAGCTCATAGTCCAAAGTGTTGGTTATTTAGCTTTTTTTCAGGCAAATGAAAAAACAAAAACTTGCAATGTTATTTCTAGACTGGTTAGTAAAAAGCTGTTAATGCTAACTTTGGCTATGTAGCGATAGCAAAAACTTACATATAGCACCTTTAAGCAAAAATATTCCTTTAAACAAGGACATTTGTTTAACTAGTTTAGGAAATCATGATGCTAGCATGTATACAGAGCTGTGTCTGGGTTTGGGGGCACAGATGTACTAAATGCTTGTCTGTATGTGTGTCCGATCATTACTACTTTGCATGAGATTTTCTTGTATAACCTGAGTGAGTGAGTGACTGGATGCACAGTGTTTGTCTTCAGCTCCCAAACTAAATGACTAAACAAAGTAGTTGTGACAGATGAAATGATCGGCGTGTCCTTGCCAGAATCCATTTGAACTTCTCAGTGTGATGTTTCCTCCCACACCTGCCTCTGTTGTTAATTCACCACAGAGCACTTTGTGAAATGAGAACTAAGTTGGAATGCAAATTATTTGTTATTGACATTACCCTCTGCCTCCACTAAAACATTTTCTGACAGTCAAGCACAGAAACTGAAGAGAGTGGCTAATAGCTAAAAGATTGTACTAGAAGTTTTGTATGGTATGACTTTGTAGCGTTGCTTCTCCTTGGAGAAATGTGCAACTTTTGACATCTTATATTTCAGAGGTGACTGCTGAACTAATAGCTAAAGCTAATTAGTTAATAGCTATTGTCATTATGAATGGATGTATATTATTTTTTATGACTTTTCCCACTATAATCTGACAAACACCAGACCACAAATTTACCAAGATCCACAACCACTTTATATGTTCTTGTTTGCTCTCTGTGCTTCTGATTCCATTTATGAAAAAAAAACTTTGGCACATGATTAAACAATTCTTGAGATGTCTAAAACAGAGCAGGCTTCATAAAAAGGATCAAACAAGTGCGTATGCATATTTCTACCCTTTGGGCTTACAAGTAGCTTTATGCGCACAGCCCTGTGCAGGGAGCCATGCTGCTGTTGTGATATTATTATCAGGTGCTGCCTTGGATTTGTGTCACAGGTCTTTGACTCATCAGTGTCTCAGTGTTTATAGAAAGAGTTACCTCAAATAAAAATACAATTCACTCCATAGTGATTCACAACCTGCTGAGGTAAGGAGCTCTATCAGACATTCATTCTCACAATAATCGTGTTTGCTTGTTTCTATTCTGGATGTGAAATAATGACATATAATGATATCACAACATAGAGCAGAAGGAGAGAAAGAATGAATACATAAAAATCAGCAGCTTGCTCCGTGCGGCTTTTCAGAGGCTGGACATCATTTATTGAATACCTCTGTGTCCTTGAATGCACCAACGATTTTCAAAATGGTCTGTTTTTACACATTCAGCACGATGAAAATTTAACAGTGACAAAATAATAACAGGGGCTAATTGAAACATCTGAAGCTACATTCATGTCTCTGGAATTTTCCTTTCATAGTGTTCTGATATGCAATGGAACCAGAGGCAGCCTGGATGGGATGAAGACATATAAAATGTTTGGTATGCTGCTTTCTGTTTATAAACAGAACGATGGCTGCAGGTCGGCTCAGTGCTGTTCTTTTGCACAGCCTGAACACAGAGGACAGTTTCACAACTTCTCACCATGCACCCTGAAATTTCATTCTGGTTATTTATTTTATTTCTTGAACTTTCATGTTGCAAGACATTTGCAGACCGTACATATAATGAGAGACCGTACATATAATGAGAGATGATCAGATTTCTCATTGCTTCAAATAGCAGAACAATTAACACTGTGAACTCACATCAAACCCGTAGCTTAGGATCCTTGTAGATCAATGTGCTCACATTTCTTCTTAGTTACATGGAAATGATTTGTTGGTCTGACTAGACAAGTTTCCACATAGGTGCTGCTTAGATCTCATCACAATGAATATAAAAATAAACTATAAAACCTAAACTATATCCTTAAAGGATAATTTCAGCGTTAACCAGCCCTAATAGATTTGAAAGGAGGTGGATACTGTAATAAATGCAAACCAACAACAACCAACATGTAAAACAACCAACATGTATCACTGAGCTTGACCAGAAAATGAACATGTGTAGACAGATTCATACTGAGCATGGAATGACTCCAGTGAAGTGGATTATGCTCAGTATGATCTGTCTGCATGTTCTGATCCTTTCAGTGACTACATGTTGATTGTTTACGTGACAGTTGTTGGACATTATTGATATCACCTCCCTCGTAGGCTTCAGTTAACGCTGAAATTATCAGCACAGGAATATGATTTGGGTTTTATAGTTCTGTTCATTGTGGGCAACACATGAACATTTCGAATCGAACTCGGCAAATCATTTCCATGTGACAGAAAATGACACGACAGTCTACGAGATCTGGCTACCGGGTTTGATGTGATTCTGACGGTGGTGTTCTGCTGTTGAACAGTAATCGGTGCATCTGCCATTATATGCGATCTCTCATTATGTCTTCGGTCTACCAATGTCTTCAACATGGTTCAAGTAAATAACAGAATATTCGGGGTATGTTAGTGTTCGGGCTGCAGGGCTGACTGTTCCGACAATCATTCTGGTTTATAAACGAGAGCGGCATGCTGTTTGTTGCTAATAATGTTCGTCACGTCGGGCTGCCTGCTGGTTCCGTGCGCTGTCAGGGCTGCTGTGAAGGAAAGTTCGAGACGTGATCGGATTTCCCGGTTGGCCTGTTTTGATGCTGAAATTTTTCGTCGTGCTGATGAAACGGACCGTTTTAGTCGTTGGTGCGTTCGAGACACCGGTCATTCGATGGTCGACCTCTGAAGCCGCGGGCTGGCGCTGATTTTATGTGTTCTTTCTCCTTCTGCTCTGTGTTGTGATATCGTTATCGTTATTTCACGTCGGGAATGAAACAGGCTGGGCTGCGATTATTGTGAATGATCGATAGGCCGCCCCTCGGCGCGGGTTGGTCACTTGTGAATTATGTTACGGTTGATTGACTCTTCTGTAAACGCTGAGGACGCTGATGTCGAACCTGTGTTTCCTAAATCAGGCAACACTGTGCGACGGCGGCATGACTCGGACTTCGGCAAAAGCATGTGAGGCAGAAATGTGCATACGCGCGTTGATCGCTTTTGAGCCGCAACTGTTTTGAACGTCTCGGGTGTTGATCGTGGCGAAGTTTTTTTCGTGGAAGTCGGGCGCAGAGGCGAAACAGGGGCGCTCGTGATTTACGTGGATCTTATTGGGCAGCGGAATGCCAGCCGTTTGTCAGACCCATAATTGGGAAAAGTCATAATATTAACCGTCCATTCATGTGACAATGGCTGACAACTAATTGGCTTGTGTGGATGACGGTCACCTCTGAAATATGGATATTGGCATTTCTCGAGGCGCTACAATCGCCACCATACAAACTTCTGGTATCTTTGGCTAACCGCTCTTCATTTCTCGATAACTTCACTAATCGAAAAATGTTTAGTGAACGGAAGGCCAATCGGCCGGCTGTAATTTGCATTCAGCTGGATCTCATTCCTGAAAAGATGCTGTGAACAGTGGCTAACGGAAGGCGCGGTGAAGCTGTCACACTGATTCAAGTGAACTAAAGTTACGCCGACTCATTTCATCTCAACTGCTGTTTAGTCGACTGGCGTCGATCGCACTCGGGTGCTGAAAATCTCGTGCGTGATCACACTGTACGAACAAGCATTCCATCGCCCCAAACGAACGCAACTCTGTATGCAATACCAGCATCATTCTAAACTGAATTAGTAAATGAGCTAAAGGGGAATATTTTTAGCAAAAAGTATGTAATTTTGCCTAACTCTTCATAATGAGATTAGCGATAACTGTTTACGCCCGTCTGCGTATTTGATACGAGATTTTGTTTTTCATTGCCTGAAAAGCAAATAACGGCGCGCTGAACATATGGATTGGTGAGCCTGGTCAATGACCGACGAGAAAGTACGATGAAGTTATATATGAGGTTATGATTTTAATCATGGCTAATCCGTATGCTGTGTAACAAAATAACAACAACTGAATCGGTGTAGAATGTTTTGTTTTGTTTTGTTTGTTTTACAGTGTCGAACCGCGGGTCATATGTTTCTGTGTTGGTAACGATAATGCTGATGTTGAACAGAAACATGAATATCGACCTCTGGGCGAGGCAGCAGATGTGAGGCCGTCACACGCTATGATGAACCTGCGATCGTGCGTTAATTTGTGTGAATGAATGAATTTGACTCCGGAAATTGATGGCCAGCCTCACGTTTTCCGACTTCGGCGCACGCTGCCAGCTAATTCTCGAGGGTCTGAAGCCTGGTAATGCTTCATTTCTTAATCTCACCATTCATTATGTTCGGGGAAAAGAAAGCAGGAAAGACCTAATCGTTGCTGTGAATGATTTTGTCGGTGTTTTAACTCTCCCTCTTTCCTTCAAAACATACACTGTTCTCTCTGTTTTCTTCCTGACTCTTGTCTCTGTGTCTCCTTTCTTCCTCCCTCCTTCTCGTTCCTCTCACTGCCTCTCCTGTGGGCAACGAACGTCACCACCACAACTCCTGTCTCAGCCTGAAAGACAGGAGACATGTTGCCAAGCCACATCATCTCAACAATTCACATAGTGTTCTCTTTGTGTAGTTTGCGACTATGCTGTTGACCCTGCAGGTTTAAGTTCAGTTTGGTTTACGCTGATGCGTCTGGTTTGTTTGGCCTGAACGAAGGCGAGCCATTGAAATCCGAGCGACGGTGGGATGGCCGGCGAAATCGGCGGATTCGTACGGGAAAATATGGCTGAACTGAATGTTGCGTGTTATGATTGGGGTTTGAATTGATGAAGACGACTGATCGATTCGAGGCTGTGCGTGATGGCAATCTTGTCGGTGGACCCGGTTAACCGGGTTCGTGCCAGTTCTTTGTTGCGCGAGGTATCGTGTGAATACTGATCGAAGGTTGACAAAGACTTCAAGTCGACAACGCGGGCGGTATCGTTATCTCTGGCATCCGTAATGACACGCTTCCGTAAATCCGCGAAAATCACGAAGAATCATTATGTTCCGGTTTTTTCTTCGTGTTTCCCTCATAAACGACAGAGACGCCCGCGCTCCCGTTACTAGTGCGTCGATCTCATTACGTCTCTTGAACTATATGTGTGCTGTCGAAAAGTTAGCGGTTCCTGAAGTGAAGTTGCGCTCTGCTCTCTCTGCTCTCTCTACTCGGGAACGGTGGAGTGCTGTCGAGATCTTGATGATGAGACTGAGCGCGCATGGCGGCGACGCCTCGTTGTTTACGGCTGAAGGGCCTGTAACCACTGGAGACAGGCTGTGTTCGCGCGCAGCCAGCTGGTGTCCATTCTCTGTCGGCAGGTGAGAACGGCAGGGAAGGCAAACGGCTGACTGTCAGGTGAAGATAATTTAACTGACTAAATACGTCCTCAGCACGGGTCTGTGTTGTTGTGACTCGGTCTGCGTGCCGGATCGAGTCTCGTGAAAATGATGCGGTGAATATGAGGTTGAAACGGCGCTGCGTGGCTTGTGTGTCCGTAATACGCAAACGTACGCGGCGAACGTTATACATCTCCAGGCCGAAAGTGAACTTAATGGGAAAGGGTTGTCAACTGAAGCTGCTGCTCGCGATGATTGCTGACAACCTGTAATGGTTGAATACAGCGTCGCCACAAACTGTGGTGTAACTGTCGCAACTGAAGTTGACCACAACATGCTGATCTGGACGATAAAATTCGCTGAATAACTGCAAATAATCGGCTATGGAGATTAGGCTTTACGCTTTGAAAATGCGATGGTCACTCGGTGCTCCTCATGTTCGTTTTAACGCTGTTAACGGAGCGACAGTTAACACGTGCGTTAACATATTTGTCTTCGGCTTTTTGTGACAATATCGATATTGACGTTAAAATCGCTTTAAATGATGTGGGCCGACAATGCGATGGTCTTCGATTTCGTCTTTTTAAGCAAATCGTTTTCGCTGAACCTCGATGACTGTTTGACCGCTGGTGCAGTGTTTTGAACGTCGTGGAAAACCGAGACAAGCGCGACCGGTTCTGAAGGACTGGGTGGCCTGCTGCGTGGAAGGGCGGAGACCGGTGCTGTCGGCTCGATGTTACTATGATTAAGCTGTGCCGCAAGATTGGTAAATACCGCCGGACAACAGACGGTCTGAACGCTCAGGCTGGCTCTGTGCCACGAACGGTGATGAGCTTTATCTACGCAGACGGTTGTGTCGGTTTTGATCTTTGTGGTTATTTAACAATACGTAAACTTCC
>BRZM01002763.1:0-10140 GCA_033238685.1 Lates japonicus | reverse complement strand
GATAACAGTTGCCACCAAAGTTCTTACATGCGTCACACAAAGCTGCGCTGTTAATACTCGCCACAGAAATCGGGAGTAGTTTACGCAGTCCACTTCATTTTTCCCCGATCGATTAGAAGTTACGGAAAGTTATTATCAGAGGAAAATCACCGTTTATTCGCGTAATTGCCTGAAAAATACCGCGCACGCAGTTTGCCGTTCACCATTTCACCAAACACCGGTTATACCAGTATACCTGTATGAGCGTCCGACAATTGCATCACGACCTCACCAGCCATTGATTATGATTGCACTGCCGCGCTGAGTCCAGCGGTCACAGTTCGATGACCATCGTGCACACCACTGGCGCTCGATCTCCTCATGTTACGGAAACCGTATTGTCACGAGTTTTCCGAAATACTTTCGCCTTTTCCACCAAATGTTAGGCACCACAACACCTTTCTTCGCCGCTCTATTGAAGTAGATCATCTGCACATTTATCAAGCGATTCGATATCATCAAAAACATCATAGACCATCATTGCCTTTTTCGTCCGGATGATTCGAGCGAAAGCCGATACCGGTACCTTCGATCAGTCTACCGTTGGCCGGTTCAGATTTGGCCTTACATTTCCACCAGCAGGCCGCACCGCACAACAGAGCGTTCGAAAGAAACAATCATTTACCCATCTCATCTTACGTGCCGCTTCAATTGCGCACGTGACACCATTACATCATCACCTTCACCGACCGAGCGGATAGATCGATTTCGACCACTCGTGACCGCAGCCCAACACCCACAAACGCGCCGTTCCGCCTCTGCGCACACACACACATACACAACGAGTTTCCAGAGCGATAGCCCTTTCATTCCCTTGGTAGCGGGCCACAAAACGATCATTTCAGGATCGAGTGACGCACGACGAAGAACACAGCAGCCGACAAAGACGACGTTGTTAGTGGTCAGCGATTTCAGTCAATAATGAGTTTGATGACAGAACATTTTCAGTTAATAACATAAAACATCAGGTAAACGTCATCTGGCATCATTAACAGAGAAGATCTTCCAATAGCCGTTGCTTCAGTAAAACGTTATCGGGGAAATTATCGGGGGCACAGGCTGGTCAATTTCACATCCACGCAGCAGAACAGACCAGAATGTAATCAGCAACAAGACTTCAGACAGACAGAACGAACGAAAGAACGAAAGCACAGACACGAGGTTTGAAAGGTCAGTCGACTGGTTATCATCAGTACGAACCAGTCACACAAAGCTCAAAGCTCAAAGTCGAGCTACCGAAGACACACCGGCTGATGACAACGCATCTGTGAGCCTGCGACAGCCGGAACTGCTCAGCAGCCGGGCGAACAAGACACATTGCATGTTCAAACAGACAGTCCCATCTGCCGCACAAAGTCACGTGCCTGACCCACCATCCACCAAACACCTCCCCAGCGGGATATTGCTCTTTTTTTATTGAGTTTGATGAAATACTTCTCGACAGACATTACAAACAAGCCATTACGAGCGTGACCGGTGTCGCGACGATGAGGCGTCAGCATGTGGTGTTTTATAGAGGACAGTCTCCACAGATAAACAGTTATAGTGGCGCAGCAGCCGCGGCTTGTCACCGTGCGTAAACATTCATTGGTTTGGAAGATGAATGATCTCGTCACTTAAAGAATTACGATTCGTTACAATGTGTTAAAGACAACATTAATCAGCTCAGAATGTTGTACCCATACAGCATCAGCCTGGCCTCATTCAATAAAAAGCCGAAGGTCGATCATATCGAATACGAAGAACAGGTCTGCAGCAGAAGTTTCAAGAGCTGGTTACCAGAATAGCTCATTCGCGTCCCTTCACGTCTTTCTCTTCGAGCGCTTTGCCATCCGACCGGTTGATTTGCGCTTCGTCACTGTGAGATGCCGTCAGTGCGTCGATAGAGAAGTCAGGAAACGTCTATCGCCCTTCGATACCTCGCCGGAGCGTTGTGTTCCCCGAACAGAAGAGGGCGGAAAGAGTTCGCGAGCGGAACGATTTGTGCCAGCGACGGTGCCCTGTTCACCAGAGCACCGTTAACACGCCCGCCGCAGTTTAACACCGCACGTTAAGAGAGAACCGACGAAACCCGAGTCATAGCAAAATGTCGCGCTCCGGTTGATTCCCGGCCACCAACAGCGCTCCATCGTCACCGCCGAGATCAACCGCTCCAATCACACGGAAAGGCTCAAACGGCCTGATGAACGTCTGGAAAACGCACCCAACAGCAGTTAACTCGATCATCAGTCCTCGATGACCAGGCGCACATCCGAGGCCCCCAGGACAGCCCCAAACACCACGTCATCGTCTCACTTCTCCCCTGCGTCCACAGTTCATCCACCCAGATCTGCCCATCAGACTACACTGATGCCTGCATCAGCAAACCGACTAAACGAAGATCATCTCAACGAGTGAACTCCCGATTCATCAGGCCGCACAACCGTTAACTCGCCGAGACAGCTGTTTGAACGCCCAAGATTATTCAGCGTGATATTTAGTTGTAGTCACATTACGTTACCGAAAGCAACAACGCATATCCATGCACAGCGCCAACGCAAAATGCCGAAGAAACGTCAGTTTGCTTCCGCGTTCATTTCCTCGATTGCCGAGTAGCGGTTAGGAACATCACACCATATTTCCCCGAATAATTGTTCATCCAAAGTCATTCAAGATAAAAGGCGCATGTGATGCAAGCCACAGTATCCGCGTGATACCGCATTCTACGAACACACCTCAACCGGTATTGATGGGCAGCCGCCCCTTGCCTGTCTGCCGCATCAGTCAACAGCTCGATCAACACCACGGATCAACGCACTGGCTCCCGTTACCTGTATCAGCCACCACCGTGCCACAGATTCAATCCCTTCGATTCCCCACTGCACCTTCATACGTCAGGCAACACTTTACCGCGCCGAGCTGTCGCAGCCGCCGAAATCATCCCGTCGCGGCGGTCGAAGCAACGATCGTGGTCCGCGCCTCCACCACCGCCTGCAGCGGTGCACCGCAAGGCTGCGCAGCAGCTCACAACTGATATTCCCTGAGGTCATCGAGCAGCAGTTGAAGAGCATTTCTGCAACAGAAGTCAGCACATCTGGCTGACCATGCGAAAATTCTGTGAGTTGGTCGAAAACCAGGAAATGATTGAATTGACCAACCATATTTTGTGAATCTCCGAGAATAAGATTTGGCATGAAAGAAGCGGTCACCGGCCTTCATCTGTGTGTGCGTGTGTGCAGCGTACAGCCATTTCAGGACAGACCACGATCGTCCTTCGACAGATTAGGCCCAGTCCCCAAAATACGGGTCCTCATAAGGTAACCTACATTGCCTCTCCCGTAATAACGACAGTCCATACACAACATAAAGTCGGTCGAAAGAAACTATATTTGTTGTTGCCGCAGAGTTCAGCAAACGTTTGCGAGCAGCGACAGTTCCGCTCGCCGAACAAGACCAGATTTAGGTCCGCATCATTACCAGCTCACATGTTTTCAGCAGTTATTACGCGCACCGTGCCAGCACACAACACAGTCTTCATGAATTCCTTTCTCCAATACAGTAGCAAGCCGCCGTAATGTTACAGTTGCAAGCCATTAATAACGATCATTACCTGGACTTACCGAGCAGCCACAGCAACAATAATCACCCAGTAGTAGAATAGTGGGTGTCGAACTTATTGAACAGTGACCGATGATGGAGTTCATTGGCTACCAGATAATTTCATCGATGGGTCATTTTTCGTTAGTCCAGAGTTGTTTCCGACGGACAAATACCCTGTCGGCTGTGCCCAACCGATATGTGGTAGCTCACGCTTAAAATCGTAACACACTGACGTGGCTACGGCAGTTCACATAGTACAACACATTACCGAGTTTCCTGGCAATGCGTGAAAATGAGCTGTGCCGCCAATATTGTTAAACAGCGATTTTAACGTTTAATTATCTTCGTTGAGTAAACGCATTTAGCCTTGTGTTGATCAATCGCCTGCGATAAACAAGAACATAACCAGTGAGGTTTGATTCGTTCATTTCAGTGAGCGGCCGAAATATCTGAAAATTGCGCCCACAGCTCATCACGCCCGAGCACATGATCTGTAAGACTTTCACGACAGATCCGTGCGTGCTCAAAATCAGTCACATCGCCGCAGGAGGCCGTTCTTGCTTAGAGCATCGAGCATCGTAATCTCCTGTTGAACTGTCTCACCATCTTCTGCGCCAAACACATTTCTCGGGATTAGCAACATAGCTGGTCAGCCGTCTCATTCAGACACTATTTCATTTTGTTTTCGGTCTGTTCAGCAGAGATCACGAACAATTGTAAACACATCTGATTTGCCACACATCGAGGCACAGAACATCAACAGTCACAGGACGATTTTATCAGAGTGAGCGGAGATGGTTTCAACAGAGCCAGAGGTCGAAACCCCATTCTCATCCTCACGGGGCACCAGCTTCATTACCAGTTTCTCAGGGCAGAGAACACAGGCGGAGGACAGGCCTTTAATGTTGTATTTTCTCTGAAGAAGCTGAGTAGGTGGCCGAGGCCATGACAGAAGGCAAGACCTGCGCACCCTTGCGCCACCTGCACCCGGCGAGTCTTGGGCCCGTGTCCTTTGGCCTTTCAGCTTCCACCACCCAACTCTTCCTTATCAGAGAAAATACAACATTGTATGGAAGCCCAAAGGACTGATCCCTCCATATACTAGCCAGGTTTTACCTCTGCCCTGAGTGTCAGAGTGCAATCAATGAGGCTTCAGCCCAAAACGATATATTGATTACTTGTATTGAAATAAATGCCAAATGACCCCTGTTTCTGTTGAAGCCATCTCCCCATAATACCCCTGATAAAATCCATCTACTGATACAATTAAGTTGATTATACTCCGTCATTCCAGGTGCCTCACTAATAAAATCTAAAGAATGTTTATGGTAGTTTGTCGGCTGGACAGTCACGGTGATAAAGAAGGAAGAATGTCTCGCTAGATGGATACAGAAAACAAAATGAGTAAATTATTGTCTGATACCAAGGATAGATGAAGGCCACGAATTAATAGAACAAAATGGCAGAGAGGAAGATATAATAAGGAGAATTTAGATTTGAGATTCTAAACCAGGAGTTTGTTCATTTCCCAAGAAGATCTTGTTTATTACATACAAACATACAGATACTTAATAAACCTAAAATATCAGAGGAAGCAAAGAATATTTTAAATCCATGTATTTCATCGGAGGCATGATGAGCTGTAAGTGTACTGAAATGTCAGGAGAGGGATCCTGAATATTTCAGCCACTCACCGGAAATGAACTGGAAATCAGGACCTCACTGGTTGCCTACTGATTTATATGATTAAAATAGCAGTCAGAATACAGCAATAAAGTAACAAAAATCACGATTTTACTTCCAATAGAGATGGGTGACGCAACCTGTTAAATGTATTTCGTTTAACAAATACTTTATATATATCCACTTTATTATTTTCACACATTGTAGTTTCTTAATATATCACCTATAATTAACAAGCTAGCCTATATTAATCAATTGGTAATTTATTATTTTAGTTTTAAACAGGAGAGTAACTATAATGAGTTTAGTTTTTTTAATGACAACTGTTTGTCTGATCAGGTATATCTAGACTGCGTAGAAATGACTTATATTAGTTCGAATTGTGGACTAATACATCACAGATTTAATTTACACTGATTTTAATGGGATTCAAGACCTACCTAATATCATTGAGTGATTGTTGCTGTGAAAAACACTCCAGGAGGAAAAGGCTAACAGAGATTTATTATGGAAGCATGCCTGTTTCACCAGTACAGCATGCAGTACTGTATTGGAAAAATTCATGAAGACTTATGCTGTTATGCTGCTTTACAGTGTAATGGCTTATAATGTACTAAAATTATAGATAATGTGTAGTACAGTTTCATCTGGAATGTTCATTCAGCAAACTGGAAACATATCACTTTACTCATGTTTTGTTTGCTGAACAAGCCTACAATTTCCAGTAACAATAAATATAGTTTCTTTTGTTGACTTTTGTCTTTTGGCAAAAGGAATGTCATTGTTACAGGAGAAATAGTGTCTTAGAGTTTACCTTATGAGGACCCATGTTTTGTGGGGACTAGAATTTTGTCCCCCTAATGAAGGACAGTCATGTGTGAAAGGGGGTCTGTCCCCACAAAGTGGTAAAAGCACACACACACACGCACACACACACACAGACAGAGACAGAGAGAGAGAGAGAGAGAGAGAGAGCCCAGCATACTATTTCTTCCTCTGAAGTCTTATCTATTCGAGACTTGGGTAATAAAAGAATAATATGGATTTAAGATTCATCTAATCCATTTCCTGGTTTTCAGCCAAGCTCCTCTCATAGAACTTTCCTCCTGAATGGCCAATGTGTACCGGGGCTGAGAGCTACAAAGAAATACCTCCCATTTTGCTCGATGGCCTCCCAAGGAGAACATTGTCCTAAATAATGTATGGAAATACTGCACACGTAATGAGGTACACGCTACTTCGTGTCATCTTTCTTTGAGCGCAAAACAGGAAAGCTAGATATAGTCATTTACTCTAATAAATTGTTTTACACGTAGTAATGAGTTTGAAAGATTTGATAGTAGCTCAAATAATAATGCAGAAATAATTACCTGATATGTGAAAGGATGTAATTAGGGGAATCAAGAGATTAAACTATTAACTTAACTTAGATGAGTGGAACAATAGAAATAATATATATAAAAGGAGTCCATGGACTATTAATCAAGCTGTTGGCTGACACTGAGATATTAAATAACATATAATTATTATGAGTTGAGTGTGTCTGAAATGTAGGGAATTTATTTATCATATAGATTGCCTCTTTAATAATACATACACATACACCTTTGCTTCTTATAGAGACTGACTTTGGATGGTTAATTTATTCAGGAAATATAATTGTGATATTTCCTAACCTACTTCTCAACAGGGGATCAGTTGTTCCACTATAGGGAAATATGAAGACACAGGTAAACTGGCATTTCTTTTAACATTTTGCATTGGCACTTATGTACATGGATTATGCATTTTATTTACTTTCAGAACCTTAACCTGTCTTGAATACAGCTAAATAATGTCCTCCCTACACTGAATAAATCTTAAAAACAGTGTAACTGTAGCTGTCCTGTTGCTCTGGCGAGAAATTTAACAGTTATGCAGCCTGATAGGTCAGGAGTTCCCTTTCATTTAAAAAAAAAATAATCTTGTTTTTTTAAATCCCAATTTGCACTGAAAATATCTTTTAAACTCAAATGCAAAATCCCTAAATTAAACTTAAATCTAAGTGGATGAAACTTGTAGACACCCAAAGGGAAAAAGTAGAGGCAATGAAAAATGGGTATTTAAAAAAAAGGCTTCTTCACAAAGTACCTCTGGTTATGCACTGGATATCAAAGACTGATGATAGTTAACACTATTTAAGGGTTGCGTTTTTCCCCTTTAAAGACATTCCTCAAACCATTTTGAGCAACTTCCATGTATAATTAAAACAATTGATCTCCTTGTGGCTGATGGAGGCACTGTCAGAGAGGCAATGTGTTGGCCAGGAGTAGCAGAGCACATATTTACTGCCAATAAATAAGGTTTCATCAGTTCTCCTCTTAACATGCAGTGTGGAAACCCTGCAGCACAGGAAACACAGGCTGGTATACAGTTTTTCGGATATAATCGCTTCCATGGTCTGGTGCTCTGGTGAAGACAGAGGCACCGTGCTGGCACAAAATCATTCCACTCTGGGCTCTTTTCCACCCTCTTTATATTCAAGGAGCAGCACAAACACTCCAGCAGGGTATCAGAGGAGCTATGCAATGGGCGACACAACCTATTTTGTCTCTATCAGCCAAACGCTCATTAACTGACAACATCTCACAAGTGGCAGGAAATGCATCTTAAATCAAGCAATAAATTCAGATGAAAACACAAAGCATCCGAGAGAGAGACAATGAGAGAGTGGAGGACAGGGACCTGAAATGAGCTATTCCTAATTAACCAACTCTTGAGAAGCCTTCTGCTGCAGACCTGTTCTTGTGTCCAATGTAATGTTATTCCAGTTTTTTGTTGGAGAGTTAATTGAGCTGATGCTTTTTAAATATGGAGTACAACTTATTCCTGAGCTAGAGTTAGTATTGTCTTGCTCACATTTGTAACTTGGATCAGCTATTAGTTCTTTAAAGTGACAGGATCAGTTTCAATGCCCCAAAATGACAGATGTTTTACACACAGTGACAAAGCCCTGCAACTGCTGCACTTACTATGGCTGTTTATCTGTAAAGGAGACTGTCCTCCTATAAAAAAAACTACCACATACTTTGTTTGTGCAGCGCCTCATTATGGTCGACAGTCACATCATGTGAAGCGACATCTAGTGTCTGTCAAGTGGCTATCAAGTAGTAAAAAGAGCGTAAATGTCCACACTAGGAGGTGGTTTGGGTGGATGGGTGGGTCAAACAAGCACAGTAATTTTTATGCGGCAGATCTCGGTTTGCTTCCTGTTTAGGGTGAACATGCAACTAATGTATATCTTGTTCATGACCCAGCTGCTGGCGTACTGGATTCTGGCTCTGTCCCACCAAACTCTACAGTCCATTTATCATGTCAAAAAACCCAGTGTATGTCTTCAATGCCCAAAAATATCAGCTTTGGAAGCTTTGGAAAACATGTAGCTAGACACTCATGCAATGATAAAATGTAGTCAGTTTATTTTCCAAACCTCGTGTCCTGTGTAGCTTATTATGTTTTCATTCTTTCAGTTTCGTTTCCTGTCTAATACAAGAAGTCTTGTTGCTGAATTACATTCTGGTCTATTTCCTGCTGCAGTGGATGTAGAAATTGATGTGTGTGCCTGTGCCCCCCTGATGAATTTCCCCGTGTGTGACTGCTGCAAAATGGCAGCTATTGGAAGAAGATCTTCTCTGTGATTGTGAGGTGCCAAAAGATGACATTTACCTCTGATGTTTTATGTTGGTAACTGAAAAATGTTCTGTCATCTAAACTCATTGTGGCTGAAATATATCACTGACAGCTGTTCTTTTCCTTTAATCATCTTTTGTCGCTCTGTATTCTTTCATCATTGCATCACTCAGTCCTGAAATATTGTGAATCACAGCATTTTCTTAGCCCACTTTGCAAGAATAAAGGAGGCTGCAGTCAGTTATCAGTTCTATCAGCTTCTAAACCCTCATTGTGTATATATATATATATATATATATATATATGCATACTGAAACCCCAGAGGCTTAACCTTGTTTGCCCAAATTAATGACTTTCAGGTACAGTCACAGGAAATGATGAATGAAATCAATCTATCCACTCAGTCAGTGACAGAGGATTGATGGTCACTATTGATTGTCACATGCATAATTAAAGTCTTTACATATAAAATGAATAAATAAATAATTATTTCTTTCAGACTTATCTATTTATTACAGTGCAGCCTGCTGAAACTGTAGTAGAATGTAAAACCAAATCTGAACCAGCTAACTTTTGGTAGATAAACAACTGACAGGTCAAGAGAGACACAATCTGTCAGCTTCACTCAGATCCATCGGACCCAGAAAAGGTGTGGTGAGGTCCCCTGTAATTAATGTTTTTTTTTGTGTGAGGTATGGATCGCTTGGTAAATTGAGTTGCAAGATCTACTTCAATAGAGGCAGCGGGAGAAGGAGAGGCGAACAGGGATCAGGAAAGGTGTTATTGGATTTTCTTTGTTTGGTGAGAAGGCAGAAGTATTATTTCCAGAGAGAAGTCTGTGTGTGTTTGAGAAGAGGAGAGTTTCCCATGAATTAACTATGAGGAATCAGAGCATAGTGGGTTAATACACAATGAATCATCAGACTGTGATTATATGAATCTTGCTGTGTGATTATAATCATAATTATTCTATTTCAGATGATTAGCTGAAGGTTTATTTAAAAGAAAATCTAACTGAGAATGGAGAAATAATTTTAGACTTTTGACCATCATCACCATTAGTTTTGGTATTGACATTTTTCTCACCAACTGAATTACAAAATTACAATGATCCAATGATGTGAGAAGTCACAATTATATCAGACAGCTTCCATACAAAATTATATGAGT
>BRZM01002762.1:0-22551 GCA_033238685.1 Lates japonicus | reverse complement strand
CCCAGCCTTTATCTGTATTTTTAGGGAAAGTATTGAGGATAAACTTAGCATACTGGATGAACCACTGCAGAAGTGTTGGACAGGTTCTACAAACATTTTGATACTCTTGTGTTTTACTGCCATGAATGGCACCATTGGAAACCATTGGAAGCTGACTGAATCAAACTGTCCCACCATTCTCTGTTCTTTTAGTTAATAGTATCGCCAGGCTTTGTACAAGGCAGTGTTTACTGGCAACAGGCTCATTCACTAGGCGATTTACAGTGACTGCATCCATAAAGTATCATGTCTCCTCCTTTTAAGAGAATATCTTGACAGACCATGAATGAGCAGGTATGAGGAAGCCTTGTTTTACTTAAAGAAGAACACACTCGATCATGTAGACCGTAAAGACACAGATTGACTGACACATGAGCAAAGATCACTTCAAAGCTGCTGACATGGGTGGTAGGACATCAGTTCCTGCTAATATCACGGCTGTTTGCACTGTAACGAGGAGGGCTGTTTTCTTACTCCACAGGGACAGAGGATATGCCTGTAGTGCCACTGATTCACTCTTTCTGGAGCAGTTAGGATAATTGATTGGCTCTGAGGCCTCTGGAGAGCCCTAGTCAGACATAAGCGAGGAGGAAAAGGTACATGTTCGTGCAGGATTAGCTCTCACGGGGAGGATGTACAACACAGAAACAATGGGCTGCTCTCTCACTGTGATCCACACTAAACTCAGGAGGATTTGTTCTGTCTTGCAGGACTATCTTCTTGGTGCTGCTCTTCTCTCCATTGTCTGAAATGTTCACTTCCCTCTCCCAGTCTACAAAGCCAAGAGGCTACTGGACTTCTCGACTAGTGTTTGAAATGTTTCCTGTAAGTACGACTTAAAACATAAAACTACACATACCTCAACTTTTTGCCTTTTGTCCAAACTGTGTCTGAAACTAGCCCTGTGATTCATTTTTCTCAATAATGTTCTGAACTCTTTTAATGAATTGACCTTGGTGTCTTCCACCTTCGCCCCCTACCTCCACCACAAACTGTGTTCCCGTCTAAGTCTGGAAATTGTCCTTAGAGCTAATCTCATTTCCTCCATGGGAGGTTAAAGTTTCCTTTGCGTGCCTCTGTGCAGGGTGTAAATCTGTCTTTCCCCTGCCCTCTGCTGATATATTAGATAATAAAACTACCTTAAGTTCACATCAAAGTTTCAACCAATAATAGTAATAATCTTGTAGATAATTTTAGGAAAAAAATCAAAAATATTTTTTAGTTAACAATAACACATGAGCTTGCATGATTAGAACCTGTGAAGTGTCTTGTTTTAATTTCACTTTTGTATTTAATGTGAACATCGATAAGCGTTTCTTTCACTTTCTCTTGCACTTGAATCATCATAGCCATCCTGGTGTCTTGGCTGTTGTGCTTCATCTTCCTGTGACTGGCGTCTTCCACGGAGAAGGACAAATGCGGTTTCTCGCCCGCACAGGCATGCGTCGAGGAATCCTCACAGCTGCGCCGATGGTTTGGATCATATCCTGTAAGTGTGTTTATATGAAGAGGGAGGAGGAAGAAGGAGGTGTTGGAAAGGATTGTTGGATCTCGTGTCTGATCTCTCTTGTTTAGTCTGGTTTATTATTTAGCATACAGTATAATGTATGTAAATAGTTAGGGGAGAGGCAGAAAATATCAGTAAAATCAAAGTCCCCCAGAACAAATATGAAGTATAATGTTGATATAAAACTAAACATATCAGGAAAAAAAGATCATTTAAAAGACATTTTCTGTTTAAATTAAGCTGTTTCTCTGTGCTTTCCCTCTACAGTCCAGTGTTCCTGTAACAGCTGCAGGTGTGATCGGTATGATGGCGCTGTGGTGGCCAGCATCATCGGCAGTCGATTGGAGATTACTCGCCTCGCTCGTCTCTCCTGCGCTCCTCCACCTCCCATCATGCCATCAATAGGTGACTCCTCAGTTTCTCCTTAGTCCCTCTTCCTCGTTCTCAGTGTTCCAGTTGTTTATGAATCATAGCACGGGCAATTAACTGTCTGTCAGGCGCTGTAATGAGTTTTCCTCTGTCTCTGTAGGGGATATTTGTGGAGAGTATTTCCTGTGCTGGATGGACTTTCGGGACAGAAATGGCTCTACCTCCTCCAGTCCAAATATAGGTGTCCTGGGAATCACGAAGGTGAACACACACCTACCTCAGTTATGTTTTCTTTATCCTTCTCCTTTGTATCTGGCCTTCCTGTTTTCCATCCTTTTTAAATTAATTGAATTAATTAATTTTTTAAATTAACGAGCTGGAAACAATAACCTGCTTTGTGTTGGTCAAGTGACGAAATAAATTCGAAACCTTCTACTTTGATAATCATCAGCCGTGTGATCACTTCTCAAGCAAAAAAGCCAAACTTTGTTGGTAAAACATCTGAAATGTGAGAGGATATTCCTCTTTCCACCTTTTATATCACTTCAAATTGTGAACATTTTTTTGGTTTGAGGCTGTTTGTTGGACAAATTGAGCAAAAGCAGCATGCTTTAGAAGTGTTATGGGCATTTTTCACAATTTTCTGATGTTTCTAGACAAAATAATACAGGCAGATTAACCAAAAAAATGATAATAATGTCGTCAGTTTGGCCTACATTAAACTAATAACCTGTCATGCTGAGTGTGTCCCACTCCATAAAGGTTGAGGTATAAACGCTGTGAGACTCACCCACCACTTTCATGGGCAAAACATCCATTACAGTGGTTAATGATAGGTCTTATTCCTCAGCTTCCAAGTTAGGCGACTGGATATTAAGCACTGTTTAACTGTAAACATGTAAGATCCCCAAAACAACAATCATGTGCGATAAAATAGACAGTTGATGTTCAACCCATGTGCAGATGCAGAGTCAAGGTTATAGAAGGCTGCATTGGGTTTGAGCTTCACCTTATCAAACTCTTACTGACCACCCTGGCTGGTTTTTCTGTAATGCTCCTCCCAGGTGGGCAGCAGGCGTGTGATTCAATGTGAACGCCATGATGCTGCTGCTTGGGCTTGTAATTAAATTCAGGCGCCCTCTTCGCCTCTCTGCCAGACCCTGTCCTGGGAGCTCTGTTCTGCACCTTATTCGGTATGATCACAGCAGTGGACTGTATCCAGCCTGCGGTTTATGGGCACTCAGCTCTTCAGGAACCTCTTTGTCCTGTAGGCCTCCATCTTCTTGACCTGATGCTGCTGAGCTACCCCCTCAAACAAACCATGGTCACAGGTGAGAGTGAAGGGGAGGTCTCTACATGTGTACAAATTAGGGCAGTTCATTGTCCATTACCTCCAGTAATGATTAGTTAAGATTTTCATCCTTGCAGTGGACCCTCATAAATTATTGGTAGTAGGTAGGTTTATTTAACATATTATTCAGGTGTTAAGTGCTGCAGTTTATGAATTTGAAACAAAGTAAATTTAGGTTCTGTTTCATCTCCTTTGACTTTTCAACTATCAAGGAAGTATGCGTATTAGATGTGAATAACACATACTCCACTTCCATTATCTCACTCCATCACTGCAGGATGTTGTAAGATGTGTAGTGTCATTATAAATGCTTATGCTGTAATAGACTGCTGCCTCTGATCAAAGTTCCAATTTTTATTTTAGCTTCTTGGCCACAAACTGTCATCCTGTTATGAATAGTGTTTCAGGTGGTGGAAATTACTCGGGTTTACTCTGGGCTACAACTTCTTTTCTGACAGTATTTACATTTAGCTCTGTTTTATTCTGTATCCTGTTTATTGAAGACAAAGTGTACACACACATTTTTTCTCTACCACCTTTGTCTACACACCCACCTCCAGCTGCTTGTTCTTCACAGCCTCTTCAGTGTCCAGTAATTTTTCAGTTCAGCCGCATAACAAGCTGCTTGACATGTTCAGGCATTAATAAGCTCCTGTCTCTTTATTTTATCTTTCTCGCAGGCATAATTGAGGTTGACCAGGAGTGCTGAATGTGCTCCTCACCACTGCCATGTTTAGCCGGAGGCTCCGTGTGCTTCATTTTGGACAATACTATCCCTGGTAAGGTGTTTAATCCGCTGTTTTCATTCAGTAGAAAAAAAAACTTTAAAAAATAAATTTAAATTGTGCTGTAAAGTTTATGGCTGTATGATATTGATCAGTTAATTGATATAATTGTTTTTAAAGAGCAGAATCATAATAACATGGCTGTGACTGCCAAGCAGGTACCGAATATACTTATAAAGACAGAACATGCAGGGGCGGTTATATCACTCTCAAGATCCCTCTGGGAAGCTGGAAGATATGGCAGGAGGAAGGGCGTGAGCTTAACCTGCTGTAACCTGGACTGGGATAAGCAACAGAGACTGATGAGCAGACACATGGATAAATTATACTTTAGGATGGATTTTTAAGCATCTTTGACTTTATATTTCTTTGTCTTGACGAAGCAAAAGATATAGCGACAAAGGAGGCTCATATTATTCTTTATGTTCATTTGGACTTTTAATTGTGGATTTTAGGACCTCATAATTAAAATCTCCTCCCTTCCCTGTTCTGTCAGGTTCCCTGAAGGCGAGGCATCAGGGAAGCTGAAGCCTTGGCTCTGGTCTCAACTGTAGAACTGGAGGAATGAGATCTTACGACCTGCCGATTTGGAATGGACTTCATCCATGAATACCATCTTCAAGTATATTCCCCATCAACCCGGCCTTCCACGGGCTACCAGTGGGGAAGCTGCAGGGCGCCTGCAGGCAGGATGGGACATAGGGAGTTCGGTGAAGGGTGGAGGAATGGGAGGAGGAGGCATGGCGCCGGGAGAGAGTCGGGTATAGCCAATGGGGCTCACGTGTGCTGAATTTGGGAGCATGGGATGGGTACACTAGATAAAGGATGGGAGGGTGGAGGACAGACGCGGTGCAGGTTGGGATTGTGTAGCAGAAATGAGTGCATAACCTACCCCGTCAGTATGTGTTTTTCTTTAGCTTATGCCAGTCTTTTCCCTTCCCACTATACTATTTTAAGCATGCTTATAGCAAGTCACAGCATGCTATGAAGAAAGATGTCACCATACGGAGGATTAGTAAAGTGTGTGTGTGTGTGTGTGTGTGGCGCATGTGTGTCTGGCTTGTATGCAGCAGGAGATAGTGACACTTTAATCCCAGAAGGAGGCAAAGACGGATGTCAAACAATCAAACTGAATGTTTTGATGGTCTGTTCGAAATCCACTTCTTCTACTGCCAGTGTCATTTTACGAATCGCACTCTACTGAGAGCACAGTAGATTTGATTGATTTGATGTCAATTGAGGATTATGCAAAATTTCTGTAACAAATCATTTGCCTCTAGACTCATTTATGCAATTGCATCAGAGATACACACATGCTCACACACACACACACACACACACCCCAACAGCCTCACCAAAACTAGCTAGAGTGCAGCAATGCACGTCAGAGTCACGCAGACTGATGGACATGGTTTGTCAGGTGCCCTTCGCCATGCAAAGTGATTGTGAAATTTATTTTTGCACTATCTGAGTTCAAATCTAGAATGTCACTCCACAGCTCGCCCACTCCCCTCCCCCCTCTTTTCTTCATTAAAAACTCCTCAGAGATCCATTCACAGTACGTCACACCCGCCATCTCATGCTGAAGAATTTCACATCCCTCACTTTTATTTAATTTAGTTTTTTCTGTGTAGTAGAGTGCTGATATTCACAAGATCTCCCATATGGTTGGGCAAAATTTCACTAACCCACCAGTTTACATCTCTTTACTGTGTCAGTATTATGCATCATTATTTACTAACAAGACCAAAACTCTAGTTTACCTGAACACAACTACAACTCATTTAAATGGGACTTGACTTTTACTTCATAATGGAACAAAATTAATATTCAAGTTTTTTAGTGTTCATTCGATAATAACCTTAATTTGCTTATCTCACGTCTCCTCGATTGCACTTAGGCACTTACACGATGAAACAAGCTTTTAATAATGCCTGTGCTGCCGTAATGACAGCAGCTACGTTAATGGCACACAGTAACACAGACATGTGGCCTTGTCGGACTTTGAAATGTTGTGTACGTAAATACTGGGCTTAAAAAACTAAAAATGACAACAGAGAGAGAGTTTTTAAGGGGTCACTTGTGCTCTGTTTTAGTAGTGTTAATGTAAGATTTACAAATAATTCACCAACCCCGTGTGGTATTTCCACCACTGAGCTCAGTTAACCCTTGAATAATCATACTAAGAAGTAAGGCTGGTGATTTAGTTTGGATATAGAGTATTTAAATGTAATAACAGGAGTTTGGAGAGTTTAAATTTCTTTCTTTCATTCTCTGGATCGACTCACAGATTGTGCATTTGTGTGTTGTTTGCAACAGTGACTGTTGCTGATGCCATTAACAATTTTCTCTTGTTTCATAGTGTTGATGACTTTCCCATACATTCCTCCTCCTCCTCCTCCTCCTGTCGTTCGTCACCCTCACCCCTTCCCACTCTCACTTTAACTAGTTAACTGCTGATGTTTGTTACCGTTCACGTCTGTTGTCGTTCAGCACATTTTTGTTTCAGAGCATCAGCTGCCCTGTACCTTACTGACCCAGGTGTGAAGAGCAAGTCTCTAATCTGACCACACTGTGTGCCTCTGCTGCTTCAATAGAAAAAAAACAGCAGTTTAACCAAGAATTTGCAACATTATCATATAGAAATAAAAATTAGCACAAGGAGAAAAATGATGAATTAATAATAATGATAATAAAAACTAACTACTAAATATTTAGCCCAGCTGAGATTTTTACTAAACCAAAATATAAAAGTTCCTTATTTTCTATTTCCTCTTATTGTTCTGTAACAATATACCAAAACATTTCTTCAGCATTGGCAGTCACTGTTGAGAAACTTAAAAAAAAAAAAAGTTTGAAATCTCATCCCAAAATGTTCACACCTTTTATCTCTTATGTTAAATCTATTTATTTATTTATGAGAAGAAAGATGTTGTTGATGTTTAATGATTGCTTGAAGCAGGTTTATTTGTCTCTTGCACATTGTTGAAAGTATATTTATTATTTGACCTATTCATGCCCTGTAAAGATCGGCGTGACAACCGCTACTCCCGCCCTCAGCCTCAGCTACAGTCGGTGCTTTTAGAAAAACTCACATGGGGACAGCAGCTTTTGATAAAGTTAGTTTCTAACCTAAGAATTAAGCTTCCTCTGTTTCATTCCATTTATATCATGTTGTTTGATATAAAGAGAGAAAAAAACACTTTTAAATGTTGAACTGGATAGTTTAGTCAAATTTTTCATAGTCAGGACCTTTTTACTACACGTACTGTTTGCACATGTAAAGGTGCCAAGAAGATCAGGGTCAGAGTGAGTAATATTCACTGACCTGAAACCCTAAAACATCACTAGTGTACGTAGCCAGATTTATAGTCAAGTATAATTTCTTTTTGTTTGATGATTTGATGAGCTTTGTGCTGAATGTTTCTGAGCCTTAGTCTCTGATAGCACGGCTAGCTATAGCCCCAGCTACGACCTCATCTCTCTGTACATTAACTCTTGGTCACATAGCGTTCCCAGTGCTATTTTTTACCTGTCACCCAGCAGTGGGTTGAATCTTCAAAGGTATTTTTTCTGATCTTACAAATGTCTGCTGTCTGCCTTGAATGATAAAATGGACAAAACCAATGTTAAAGTCCAGTATTTCCACAGACAGTCGCACTGTGCTCTACTCCTCTACATTTCTGGTTGTAATAGGAATAGGAATTTCATCCAGCTGTATTCCTGTAAATGTTTTCATCATTTACTTACTTGATGTCACCATAAATGTGGCCTCACAGTTTGCGTTACATCAGCTGTCAAGATTTGTGACCCTGTCTAAATGCTATGGGGGCACCATTTTCTGCTACACCTATCAGAATGCAATAAAGTAAGGTTAGTGTTTGCAGTGCTAAAATACAGCAGCTGAAAGCTCTAATCCGGTCACAGACTGAATTTCGTGTAACGTTGGTATCACCAAATATTTTATCATTCTGGGCAGATGGTTGACGTCATGACCAAATCACAGAGAAAAAAAATCACAGATTGATGACGTCTTAAAAGAGGCTAGACTAGCTAACGGCCACTGACGTGTGCAGAAACTGAAAAATCTAAAACCTCACCATCCTCATCTAAATGTTGGCTGTGCTCAGGACTGGCAGCTGGATAGCTGTAAGACAAGAAGTAGTGTTATGAGGTGGTTGCACACCAACTGATGTTCTTTGGCTTCTTTGCCCACGCTGTGTGACCTTGCTCCATGAAGCAGGGATGATCGAGTCAGAGAGGTCAGAGAGCAGTCGCCGCCGCCTCCTGCAGCGGAGGATGGTTTGACAGTTTTTGTCTCCTCTGTAGTGAATTCTCTTGTACATGGCATGCACACGTAATAATCACATGGACACCGTGTTTTCTGTGTCCATATCATGTTCATGCAACCAGCACTTAGTTCCCCCATCACATCCTCTCTCCTCTCTCCACACACTCATACTGTTTAACTCCCTCAGTCCTGCAGTGAAAATACATTGGTGTCCTCTCGTGTTTAGTGTACCTGGTGTTCTCCCCGGGAGTTCTTACTGTTGTTTCTGGATGCAGGAGAAGACACCGGCTGGCCACCTTGTTAAGAGCCTGTTGGTCATTTTGGCAGCTGTGTGAACCTGCCTTATCACTTTACAGCAAGATGAACATGGGATGATTTTGTGCCTAAATGCAACTTCTTCTTGATTTTAACTTTTACCCTCCACTTTTTATCCTCAGTTCGGTCTTATTTTAGGATGCTTTTTCACATAGTTGTTACAGAAACAGCCCGGTTACACTAAAAACACCTTCGATTTCACACCCCTAGACGCTACTCCTGGTTTTCTGGCTTGAATTACAACAGATGGCTCTTAAGAAGGTGGCCATGAGGTGTGTAACACAAAGACATCAATCCCTTTCAGTTATTTTGAAGGGGGTGCTACCTGAAGAATATACTATTGTGTATGAAGTGTTTTATCTTTTTCAATGTTTTTGTTCTTTTATACATCATTTTTATGTTTTTGCAAGCAAATATTTGTAAGAAACAAATCATAACTTTTAATCTTAAATCATGCTGGAAAGCGCACCATTTTGTTGTACTTATTTAAAAAGTAAATACATTTTGATCCTATTTTGAATCTGTGGTTTGGTGGAATCCTTTTGTTTATTTGTTAGGACCTTTTCATATTGTATTTTTTTACTCTAACATTGCTTTCTGTCTATGTTAACACATTACCAGTATAAATTAAAGATCGAGCTGAGAAACTTTAAATAGATGTAAAAACAAAACAAAAAAAATAAATGTATATTTAATGGAGTAAAGTTTGCTAAACCTTCTGGAAGAGAAATTGTGTAAACTAATTGTAGCAACAAAATGTTTTATTCTTTGTTCCTAAAACTATTTAATAAGATGTTACAGAATGAATAAGGTCTTTTGTCTTTATTGGTCGACAGCCTTGATCATGACAGTTCTGTTTTTCTCCGAGGCACAACAACCGTGGCCGGAGGAATTATGTTTTTGGGTTTTCCGTCCATCTCATTCTCTTGAATGTGATATTTTGGGAACACTATAATGGACTTTCTTCAGATTTGAAAGAAACATTGACTTGGACTAAAGGATGAACTGATGAGATCACTGTGACCTCACAAAATATGTTTTTGTCCATAACTCAAGAATTCTTACGTTAATTACCCTTTCAAACAAACGCCTGAAAGGGTAAAATGAAGTTATGACATTTTATATCCAAACGGTCAAAGATCAGCCACACTGTGACTTCAAAATGTTTTTCAAAAACACCTCTGTCCATTATCAGGAACAGAGGGGGAGAATTATGACCATATTTACTGCAACTTGACTGGTTGGTGGAGGCATACAACCACAAGCCAGTAATTCCAGTTATTTATAAACATCCCCCTACTATTTTTCTATTTTTGGGATTCTTTTATCCAGTTGTTACCCAGAAATACAAAAACAGTCTTTGCACACTTGTAAACAAGTACAAAACAAAGAGAGAGGCCCTCACAGTGTGGCTCTAATTATAAGGAAAATGGAGAGAGTGTTAGTTATTGCATTAAGTACCTACTTGTCGTATTTAGTTTTAAGAAAAAATAGCTAATTGTTCAGAAGGTAAGTGAAAAATTATTCATAAACGGCATTAATATCCATCTTAGTTTCCTAGCAAGATTTCTTAGATCGGAAATGTGCCACAGAGTCACTTTATTCTGTGGAAATTAATGGAAATATATGTATAACTGCCTGTGTTTTATTTGTTTATCATCATCAGTTTGAAACACAAAATAAAATAATTTCTAGTGGAAGTGAAAATTACAGGTAAGTTAGTAATTCAAGTCTATCTCAGTAAAAATATCAAATTTTTAAAAATTAGAGCAAAATTTACAGGAAATAATCTGAATATGTGTCTGTAAAATCAAGTGTTTCCTATTTATTCATTTACTTGTTTGTTTATTCATGTATTTTTTCTCTCGGCGGAAATGAGCTTCCATACATCCATGGTGCGAAAATGATAAACGTAGCATCATTAAAGTTTTTAAACGGGTCAACCGAGTTTGACGTGAGTCGAGTTTGACATGGGACGTTTAAAAATCTCTTGTAGTTTTTATACATTTAGCAGTTTCTGTACATTTTGGTTTTCCGCTGAATAGTAATGACTCCCTGATTTTTCACAGGCTCTCCTATTGTTTTCATGTTTTCATTCAGCGCGAACAAAGGGGCGTCAGGGTCGCTCTCTGATTGGCTCCCAGCCGGGCCCCCAACGCCGCTGTGCCGCGAGCTCATGCGCGAGCTTCGCCACAACAGATGGACCTCTCGCGCTCTCCTCCTCCTCCTCCTCCTTCTACTAGCTCGTGGTGGATGCACGCGCCCCAAGTGATTGTTTGCAACGGCTGGAGAGCGAGCGAGTTGGTCGAGGAGTTTACCGTTAACGGACAGTAACGGGAGTAAACGGAAAGCCGGGGGAGCTGGAAGAGGAGAACCGCGGTAGAGCGTGCGCATCTGTGTTTGGTGAGCCGAGAGAGCAGCTTCAAAAGTCGGCAGGAATCAGACAGAGGCGTCAGTGTCGCTAAGTAGGCTGATCATGATGATGTCTGTGGGTTGATGTGGCGATGTGGACTGGGTGTAGTTTGATAGCGTGACTGTTCGTTCAAAAAGAAGACTGTCAAAATGTTTTGACAACATAAAAAGCAAAATGGACGACAAACATATAGACTAGAAATCTCGATTTTTAGTCACATACGTTGCATTTAGTTCCCATGCAGTGATAATAGGCAGGCTCAGTAGCACTAAATGTGACGGTCCAGCCTAAATTTGGAACAGAAAATGATAGGTAGTCCGTATCTTATCACATTTGGTGTGTACCAGGGAGTGTGCAGCACTGTGTTTTAGTAAAACGGGTTACATAACAAGCAATAGATAGTTAAGATTCCACTCAGCACACATAAGGCTGGCTAGACAGAGGGAGAGCTTTAGGACAGACCCTCTGCCAAAAAGTGAATACCTCATGTTTTGGCCTGTAATTTACACTCATTTGCCAGTTTATCTGGTGCACTTAAAGTAATGTGATTTAATTCAACACCCCTGCAGTGAATCATATGTTTATGTTCAGTTTTTGTTGAGATGTGGGGATTGAACTTTATTTTTTGTCATTTTGCTGAGGTGTTTGTAGTATTTTGTCTGCTCACATTGGCAGAGTATTAAAAGCAATATAATACAAGCTGCATCCTGCAAAATGAGCTTGAAGTTGAATCAACACCCCTAAATCATAAACCAAACATTCATGAACGTAGGTGGTGTTGGACTGCATTAGCAGACCTAATAATCTGCCAACTTCAGTGCACTCTTAATCTTTGATAAAGTCGGCTAGAGCTGCAACCAGGGATTATTTTTCTGGTTAATTGTTTGCTCTATAAAATGTCAGATAGCAAAAATAATGCGCATCACAAGTCAAGTTTCCAGAGGCCATTGTGACATCTTGAAATGTATGTATATTCAGTTTATCATCATAGAAGACTCATAAAACCAGGAAATATTCGCGTTTAAAAAGCTGAAACCTTTGTTATGTTTTCGTAATAGTTGCACATACATACACAGATAAGGAGCAATAATAGGTTCAGCTTGATCTGGAGAATCTGGAAGCCATATTTAGATTTAAATCGAGCCTGGCAGCGTATTTGACAACCCCAGTATGCCTAACAAGGAGCAGGAGAGACAAACACACATACACTATTTTTGGCTCAGTGTTGTGGGATAGTTGCTGGAGCTCAGATGTTTTTTGGTGTTGCTATGACAATGGTGACAATAGTGAGGCAGAGCAGTGGTAATGTGGCGGCTGAAGACTGGGGAGGTGGTGGTGGTGGTGGGTTCGAAAGAGGACAGGAGGAGGTTTGGAGCTATTCATCGTCCATTTTGGGCCAAAGACGTTGACAGAGGAGGTTCAGAGGCAACGGGGCAAGAGGGCAGAAAAACAAGCATGCATGTGTGTCAATGAAAGAGAGGGAGACAGAGAGTGTGTGTGGGGGGGGGATGAGTCAGGAAGTTGTGGTCGTGAGTTTTAAATGGCTTCACAAGGAAGCATGAAGGAAGCAGAGGAGAGAGCTGAATGGGAAAAACAGTCAGACAGCAGAGAGGAAAGAATTTCCTAATCCATCCAGCCGCTAATAAACTGAGTTACCGTGGTATGAAACAACGGAGCAGATGACGGTGAATGAGACGTAAAGATACAGAGAAAAAGGGAAAGATGGAGGCTGAGGGTTGGTTGACTTTTTAATGAGGCACATGGGAATTCAGGGAGTCAATGAGATCTACATTTGGACTGTTGTCCCGTACAGAGAAAAGCTCTGTGATCTGAAAACAGGAGCGGGTCAGCTGTGGGTCAGTCTGGCTGCATTTTATACACTGCTGTTGGCTTCTAAACAAAAAAGCAGAGACAGATTTCTGGAGTCTAAATGTCAGACAGATCATTTCTGCAGAGACGAGGCCCTCTGGCTATAATGGACAGCAGTTATAATTGGTTTGGATCTGTTTTGGTTAGATCTGAAGGTAATTTATACAGTTTTATAGGCTTTAGAGCTTCAATGATTAGTCGATTAATAGAGAAATCTGCATCTCTTAACTAATCATTTAAGTAATTTCTCAAGCACAAATGCCAAATATTTCATGGTTCCAAGTTCTTTGGACTATTTATGGGACAAAGACATCTGAAGAAGTCACCTTTAACTTTGGGAAGCTGTGATGGACATTTTTCACATTTTAAAAAATGTTTTACAGAAAAAGCCATAAATCGATCAAAAAAAAAATGAACAGATGAATCAATACCAAAAATAATCATCACTTGTTGCCCAGATTGTAGCACAGAGAATCAGCATTTGGCATCAAATGTCTCACCAGATTTGTAGTCTTGTTTGCTAATTCCTTCATGTGTTTTAAATTACATTTTCCCTTTTTTAGACTGGTTTGACACATCTCAAAGGTTTTCTTTCTACTGTTAATGAAGACTGTGTTCATTTTCATGCAGAAAGGTATGAAAATGAACGTGTATCCCTAACAGTACATTAGCCTTTGCAGCCAGGGGAAGACGAGGCTTTGCCACGGCTGGACAATATCTCATATCATATCACAACATCAATATTGCACTGAAGTATCTCCCAGCTTTATCCTGTGGTTTGAGAAAACTCTGAGGGCTCTGATCTGAAGAAAACCACTAAATCCCCTTTGTATGAAGTCAGAAACATACACCTACCAAAGGCCTAAACAAGTCTATTTGAGTCTGCAAACTTTTCACCAGCAGCAAACACCACACAGGACACATACAGTAATTATTACAGCAGTGAATGACAATCTAGCAGCAGCCTCAAAGGTTAAATGGTTTGATCTTTATTGTAGGAGCCAGAGGTAACATCAGGGAAGGATCAATTTTTGTTATCAGACAGCAATCTAGTTGACTTAAAGTTCACGTTGACTTGCCAGACAATTACATCATTGTCTCGGTTTGACGGGCAGCTGCCATCAGCTGTAAATGAGTCCACGAGCATGGCTGCCCTTGACCACGACCGCAGTATTAAAGACTAATGATTCCCATTGTCTGGGTCAATGGTGGCTTCTGAGCGTTTGACAGGGCCTAATATAGGTGCTGAAATATTGATAGAGCTTGGCAGGGGGCTGGGCCGATTGGTGTTTAATATTTAATTTGATCACAATAACTGAGCACGTTTGTTTCAGAGATTGACAGCCTCGGGTTATTTATCAACACCGTGTGTTTAAAGCTGCTACATTACTCTGTCTGTCAGATTTTGAATATCTTTATTGACACCGACCTGTTAGGTATGTTTCTGATGTGAGGGTGATAATGGGGGTAAGGCAGTTAAAGTGTGGGTGTTATCAGATTTTCTACCCGTGCTGATGTGTGTAAACTACTGTTGGGCGTGCACAATAATTCATCCGTGCTGCTTGAATTGAGGAAGTTTTGGGCCGTGTTAAGGGCTAGTGTCAGTTTCCTGCGTTTCCTGTGTGACTGACTGAGTAAACGAGGAAGTGATTTAGCGGAAGGGGAGCGCTTCCTTTTAACGCCCCCACTCTTCCCTGTCTGTTCGCTGTCACACTCACAAGAAAAGACCCCGTGGGCTGTTTTAAAATCAACACCTGAGTGACAACGCTGCTAATACCTGGGGATACATACTGAGTCTACCTGTCTAATCTCTCGCTCTCTCTTCTCCACATCCTCAGCTCCCTCTTTCTGGTGACTCAACGAGATCACACAGTCGTCACCACGGTAAGATCACTTGTAGTCGTGTAACAGTTACACCATACCTATTGAGCAGGCATGTCTCTGTGACTTTAATATTAGTATTTTGGTAGTTGCTATGTTTTTTGTAACAGAGTAATATGGAAAGTTAACTTAGACCGTGCTTTTAAAGACATGTTTTTCAACTTATCAACAGAACTTTAAAGGTCACCAGCAGTGGTTTTACATGTTTTAACCCATTTACCACAAATCACATGTAGTTTATGCTGCTGTATCTTAAAAGTGTGTTTATTTTGTCCTCTGTTAAAGCAACCATTGATTTCCTTTAGTTGGTGAGTTTTGAAACTTAAAGTATGCTCTGATTCTTCAAAGTTAATTTAAGTTAATTACTGTGATGAAATATGTGCTTACAGGATTTAAACTGAACCCAGACTTGAAGTCTGCCACTTGATTTTGATACCATACAGAAATCAGTCGAGTCCAGCAGTTGCTTCGAACAGTAGGAAAAATACATAACGACCAGTCTAAGGTCATGCAAGTAGCACTGTGGGGCTGTACAGTAGTGCTTTGTTCTAAATACTAACGTCAGCATGTTAACACCCTCACAGTGAATAATGCTAACATACTGACGTTTAGCTGGTATAATGGTTACCATGTTAACCGCCTTAGTTTAGCCTGTTAGCCAACTAACATTTAATAACTAGCAGTAGACATTAAGTACAAGCCAAGGTAGATGGTTATGTCATTAGTTAAAGTGATATTATGCAACTACTTTACCTTAAAATAACAGCTTCAGATTAATTTCAATGGTACACTGACTTGTAATAGGAGAATGGCGTCTTGATTATGCTCATTCTACATCACAAATGCCTGTGGGATCTGTTGGGTCTCTCTCTGTAAATGTAATAAGATAAAGAGTACGGTCCAGACCTGCTCTATAGTACAGTGCCTCGAGATAACTTCTGTTGTGAATTGGCGCTATATAAATAAAATAAACTTGACTGTTCTTGCACTGTGTAACTTGGTTTGAGTGGGTACGTTCTCCTGCAAGAAGCGTCACACAGAGAAGAAGTTAGTTCAACAATTCTCTCTTTCTTTAATCTATTAACCTCCTCGATTAATTTTGTGTTTGTTGCCTGAGCCATTGATAGGCTTTATTTTCTGTGCATGAGCTGCTTGTATGCTGCTTTTCATTTATTCCCGCTGCTCCAGTATGAGGATTTTCAGGGGTTTTTTTTTTCTTTCATTTTACACCATTGCAAACTGAGTATCTTTGGGTCCTGGGTTGTTAGTTGGACAAAATAAGACATTTTATAGACCAAGCAACTAATCGATTCATCAAGAATATAACCAGCAGTTGTTCCAGCCCAAGACAGCTCACCTACAACCACACATGTGAACATCATGTTGGCAGGGGATCCTCAGAGTAATCAGGATCCATCCTCAGGGCTCTCAGGATGTCTGCACCAATCCATCCAAAGGTTGTCAAGACATTTGGCTAAAAGCCAATAATGTCAACCTCTCGGGTGGCGCTAGAAGATAAGTCAGGGGATCACTAAAGTCAGTAGGATGCATCCTCTGCAAACTGTAGAAGTCTGTATCAAATTTCATATCAATTCATGTAATTATTTATTATTTAGTATATATTTAACTAAACTTTTTTAACACACACTTTTTTAAAAGATCCACTGTTGCGTGTGTTTGTGTGTGAAGGCAAAGAATAGAAAGACAGATAGAAAACAACATTAATTTCAGTAACACAGGGAGTAAAATGTAATGTAAATGTTGCAAGAGTTTGAGATGAATCCTCTTGGACGAGTTGTGAAATGTCTTCAGTTCTTCGACTACACGTCAAGTGGATAAACTGCATGTTCTGTATGTGTAGATGTAAATATGACAGACATGTATATAGTGTGTGCTGCCAGTAGCATGCAGAGATATAAATGTTTAAGAAGCTGAAATAATTTGGTGCAGCAGGTGGCCCATGTGCCCTACACCTGTTCATCTCTTTCCGGAGGCTTCTGTCCTGCTTCCTCTGTAGATACACAAAGACAAATACACACACACACTCGTTCAGCACAGGGGGAGGATAAACTCTACGGGGTCGATGGCAGAGTGCCATTTTAAACAGCTGCATGTGTGTGTATGTGTGTTTTGTGTAGAGGAGGGAGAAAGGCATAAGGACAGAATTAAAAGGGTGTCAGGAAAGAGAAAAAAATATATTGTCGGCAAGTGGAAGACGAGAGCGTGGAGAACAGCTGTTTTAGTCCATCACACAACAAATGTTTTGATTGTGTAGAGAGACATAGTGGTGGTTTAACTATCAGTCGGCCTGTATCTTGAAGGAAATAGTTGACAGGAAAGTAGATATGATCTGCTGTTATTGTTTGCCGTCTGGAGCTTTACCCCCTCCTCCTCCTCTTCCTGCAGTCACTTCTCCTCGTCTCCTCGCTGCCCTCTTCGTGTCTGCGCTGGCTGCCGGTCATGAGGAGTCATGAGACTGAATCAGATGGATGAAAATTATTAACTCGATGTGTGTTGCTTCTTTGTCTCCCAGCTCCTCTGATGCTTACTGAAAATGGATGACACACAGGACGGGGTTCAGATTGGAGAGAACAAGTTCATCAGCAAGTAAGGACTAAATACCACACTCTTTCTCACACTCACACATATACAGATGCCTGTATACACATGTGAAATACATGATAAACTCATGTCGAACAGAAAAAAAAATCCATTATTAACCTTTGGTACGTGTATGTTGGTTTAAGGTTTAAAATAACAGTGTGTGAAAAGCGGATGTTAAAGCACCACACTAGTGGTTATACAGGTTTCAGCCTGTTAATTACTCATAAATATGTGCATGTTTTACTTCACTGAGGTCCATTTCCCCAGCACACATAGATTTTTTTGTATTTAATGATTCATTGATTGATTTAAACAAACTATATCAGATGCAGAATCACCTTTGTCAAGCAAATTTCTAGTTTCTGTAAGCTGATTTTCAAACTACACTGAAATGAATTCATTTCAAATGCTGCCCTTACATCAGGGAAACAACCTAACCACAGTTCATATGCCTTGGGAAGTGGTCAGCGGTGATGTGAAGTACACATTATTTATCCAAAATCAGCAGCATGCTCCTTTAAACAGCAGCTCCTCCTCAGTGATTCAACATCTCTGTCTCCAGGGCAACAGTCCTCTCCCATCTTAAGACGTACAACCTTTACTATGAAGGGCAAAATCTACAGCTCAGACACAGAGAAGTGAGTATTTAGGACTACGTGTGTGTGTTTGTTTACATTTATTTTATCCTTGTTTTCAATAGAAGCACCTGAATGTCTCCACTCTTCACCACTGTCTGTCTGACTCCCTGTCGCCCTTTTCACTTTAGCCTTCAGTCATTTGCAATTTAATATACCCTACCCATTATACACTCTGGCCCAAAGGGGTAATAACTGTCCATTGTGTGTATTTATATGTGCGTGTGTGTGTGTGTGCATTGATCACAGCTCCTCTCCTCTCCCCCAACAGGAAGAGGGGGAGCTGATTGTCGAGGGCTTGCTAAATATCTTCTGGGGCCTGCGGCGACCAATCAGGCTTCAGATGCAGGACGACCACGAGCGAATCCGGCCGCCCCCCTCTTCTACGTCCTGGCACTCGGGTTGTAATCTGGACAGTCAAGGGTAAGAGGTCCAGACAGATCCAATTACACCTCACTGACCAGAAACGGTGATCAACAGTAGGTCAGGGAGGGCAGATATAGATTATGTCTTATGTCCCTGCAAACACAAAGTTTGGTAAATCCCTCATCAAAACACTGGCAACAGCTCATTAATAAAAGTAAACCTTTTAACCCACACTTCTGGCTCAGCTTTTGATTTTGCCTCAGTGTCATTTGGCTCAAAGCCTTTTTTCAGCTCTTTAATCCCACTCATCAAATGAAGCTATTCTCGTTCCCAGGTTAACAGGCCTGCATGCAACTGACATGGGTGTTACTTACAGGAAATAGACAAAATAACTTGAAAATTATATGAAAAAGGCCTTTATTTCACCTTGTATATGCTTCCTTTCTTATTGTTTTTTTCTTCCTAAAATGGACACAAAAATGTCAGTAAGCACAAATTATACAACAGTGAACATCACAACAACACTGACAGCAGATAATCCCACCACCCTTCATCCTCCCACCCACCAGCAAGTAAATGTCTGTCTCAGTCCAAAAAATTGCAAAACAACCCTCAAAATATCACAGGAACTACTCTCACAAGTCTTGACAGTACATCTCAAACACGTTACAGACTGCATCAACAAAGAGGAACAGCTGTCACAAGTTGAAACTAAGCAGCAGCGATGTGGCGTATAAACAGTGTGTGATGTACAAGTTGTAAACAAAATGCTGCCACTTGGCAGGAAATGAGACTCACCCCTGTATCAGTGTTGTGGTTATGTTGTTAAAATTAAAAGCCCTTATTCTTACACTGCTGACATTACTTACAGTAATTCCTCACCTTTGTTTCATATACAGCCAGTGTCATATCTACGCCCATATCTACAAAATATTTTCAGCTGTGTCTTTACAGCTCTTGTTCTTTTGGCACTCTGTGTCTTCATTTCTTACTCTGTGCTCTTTCTTGTTTCCTTTTTAAAGTTCCCCCAACAGCACAGATGGTCAACAGATGACACAGCAGAGCCCGCCCACAGTGGAAGTGACGCCACCTGACAACCAACCAGAGGACAATGGAGTGATGGAAGAACAGACACAAGGTGAGTGGCTTTACTGACTGTGTGTGTCAGTGGCTGTGTATTACTCCCTTGGCTGTAATAAGGATGCAGGAAACAAAATTATACATCAGTCCCAAGTATGCATAGTGGAAACAACTGAATTATTAATTGATTCTGTTTGATTTTTGATTGTGTTGTCCTATCAGTTGCCAAGACAAAAAAAGAGCTTTGGATTAGGTTCACTGTGATCAAATTAACTCAGCTCTGAAAAAACACTGTGGACCAAATCTCTAATTAAGTCTCAGCTGTTTTATATAAGCACACAATCAAAAATCAAACAGAATCAATTAATAATTCAGTTGTTTCCACTATGCATACTTGGGACTGATGTATAATTTTGTTTCCTGCATCCTTATTACAGCCAAGGGAGTAATACACAGCCACTGACACACACAGTCAGTAAAGCCACTCACCTTGTGTCTGTTCTTCCATCACTCCATTGTCCTCTGGTTGGTTGTCAGGTGGCGTCACTTCCACTGTGGGCGGGCTCTGCTGTGTCATCTGTTGACCATCTGTGCTGTTGGGGGAACTTTAAAAAGGAAACAAGAAAGAGCACAGAGTAAGAAATGAAGACACAGAGTGCCAAAAGAACAAGAGCTGTAAAGACACAGCTGAAAATATTTTGTAGATATGGGCGTAGATATGACACTGGCTGTATATGAAACAAAGGTGAGGAATTACTGTAAGTAATGTCAGCAGTGTAAGAATAAGGGCTTTTAATTTTAACAACATAACCACAACACTGATACAGGGGTGAGTCTCATTTCCTGCCAAGTGGCAGCATTTTGTTTACAACTTGTACATCACACACTGTTTATACGCCACATCGCTGCTGCTTAGTTTCAACTTGTGACAGCTGTTCCTCTTTGTTGATGCAGTCTGTAACGTGTTTGAGATGTACTGTCAAGACTTGTGAGAGTAGTTCCTGTGATATTTTGAGGGTTGTTTTGCAATTTTTTGGACTGAGACAGACATTTACTTGCTGGTGGGTGGGAGGATGAAGGGTGGTGGGATTATCTGCTGTCAGTGTTGTTGTGATGTTCACTGTTGTATAATTTGTGCTTACTGACATTTTTGTGTCCATTTTAGGAAGAAAAAAACAATAAGAAAGGAAGCATATACAAGGTGAAATAAAGGCCTTTTTCATATAATTTTCAAGTTATTTTGTCTATTTCCTGTAAGTAACACCCATGTCAGTTGCATGCAGGCCTGTTAACCTGGGAACGAGAATAGCTTCATTTGATGAGTGGGATTAAAGAGCTGAAAAAAGGCTTTGAGCCAAATGACACTGAGGCAAAATCAAAAGCTGAGCCAGAAGTGTGGGTTAAAAGGTTTACTTTTATTAATGAGCTGTTGCCAGTGTTTTGATGAGGGATTTACCAAACTTTGTGTTTGCAGGGACATAAGACATAATCTATATCTGCCCTCCCTGACCTACTGTTGATCACCGTTTCTGGTCAGTGAGGTGTAATTGGATCTGTCTGGACCTCTTACCCTTGACTGTCCAGATTACAACCCGAGTGCCAGGACGTAGAAGAGGGGGGCGGCCGGATTCGCTCGTGGTCGTCCTGCATCTGAAGCCTGATTGGTCGCCGCAGGCCCCAGAAGATATTTAGCAAGCCCTCGACAATCAGCTCCCCCTCTTCCTGTTGGGGGAGAGGAGAGGAGCTGTGATCAATGCACACACACACACACGCACATATAAATACACACAATGGACAGTTATTACCCCTTTGGGCCAGAGTGTATAATGGGTAGGGTATATTAAATTGCAAATGACTGAAGGCTAAAGTGAAAAGGGCGACAGGGAGTCAGACAGACAGTGGTGAAGAGTGGAGACATTCAGGTGCTTCTATTGAAAACAAGGATAAAATAAATGTAAACAAACACACACACGTAGTCCTAAATACTCACTTCTCTGTGTCTGAGCTGTAGATTTTGCCCTTCATAGTAAAGGTTGTACGTCTTAAGATGGGAGAGGACTGTTGCCCTGGAGACAGAGATGTTGAATCACTGAGGAGGAGCTGCTGTTTAAAGGAGCATGCTGCTGATTTTGGATAAATAATGTGTACTTCACATCACCGCTGACCACTTCCCAAGGCATATGAACTGTGGTTAGGTTGTTTCCCTGATGTAAGGGCAGCATTTGAAATGAATTCATTTCAGTGTAGTTTGAAAATCAGCTTACAGAAACTAGAAATTTGCTTGACAAAGGTGATTCTGCATCTGATATAGTTTGTTTAAATCAATCAATGAATCATTAAATACAAAAAAATCTATGTGTGCTGGGGAAATGGACCTCAGTGAAGTAAAACATGCACATATTTATGAGTAATTAACAGGCTGAAACCTGTATAACCACTAGTGTGGTGCTTTAACATCCGCTTTTCACACACTGTTATTTTAAACCTTAAACCAACATACACGTACCAAAGGTTAATAATGGATTTTTTTTTCTGTTCGACATGAGTTTATCATGTATTTCACATGTGTATACAGGCATCTGTATATGTGTGAGTGTGAGAAAGAGTGTGGTATTTAGTCCTTACTTGCTGATGAACTTGTTCTCTCCAATCTGAACCCCGTCCTGTGTGTCATCCATTTTCAGTAAGCATCAGAGGAGCTGGGAGACAAAGAAGCAACACACATCGAGTTAATAATTTTCATCCATCTGATTCAGTCTCATGACTCCTCATGACCGGCAGCCAGCGCAGACACGAAGAGGGCAGCGAGGAGACGAGGAGAAGTGACTGCAGGAAGAGGAGGAGGAGGGGGTAAAGCTCCAGACGGCAAACAATAACAGCAGATCATATCTACTTTCCTGTCAACTATTTCCTTCAAGATACAGGCCGACTGATAGTTAAACCACCACTATGTCTCTCTACACAATCAAAACATTTGTTGTGTGATGGACTAAAACAGCTGTTCTCCACGCTCTCGTCTTCCACTTGCCGACAATATATTTTTTTT